>VMDO01003047.1:0-122500 GCA_007922755.1 Pedetes capensis
AACAACAACAACAACAACAACAACAACAACAACAACATCTTCTTGAGCCTCCATCGTCCCTTCTATCATTTTTTTTGCATTGTGTTCCCAGCACCTAGCATAGCTTCTGGCTCAGAGTTAAGTTTTGATAATTAATTGGTGAATGAAAGAGTTCCTGGTTTGGCACCCTCATGACTTGTCCACAGGGTAAAGTGAGAGCTTGACTATGAACACTTTTAAGAAATGGTAAAAAGGCTGGTTATGTATAGTGTGTCTTAACCACCAGGGGAGAAGACAGGGTTTCTAAACCAGAAAACACCTTGTACTTGTCTTGTTTATTATAAAGTGGTCTGATTCTGTACAAGTAGAAATAAAACAATAATGTTCTAAAGTACTAGTGCCTGTCACAGAGGAAATCACTTTTAGTTTTCCAGGCTGTCCTACATGTTTGACAGAAGAGAAATGGTGGATGTGAGCTCATTTCTTCAGCAAGTCTAGGGAAACCTTCTCTGCTTTGTGTCCCCCAGAGGCTGTTCATACCTGGGGCTCTTCAGGTAGGGTCCCTGCCCCTGGCCACACCTCACAGGTTCACCTGTGGGAACTCTTCAGACTCTCCCTGAGTGTGCTGGGTGACAAGGGCCTGGCCTGTCTCCTAGCCCACTCCAGCTCCGGGCTAGGAGCAGACACCCGCAGGTTGTCACACTCACTCCTCAGGAGTGGCAGCCCCTATTCCCAGGCTCCTGGAAACACCTTTGCCATGGAGTTTGCTCTGAGGGATCCAGATCACCCTCTTCCCAGTCCCCAGTAAGAGGGTTCTGATTTCTCTTGCCTCTTTCTCTATGGCTTTCCTTACCAGGTTGTGGGAAATGTAAACCCGGCCCACCTCTTTCCAGACCAGGAAGTTGAGTTTCTGCAGATGCCCACATGACCTCAATGCAGGAGAACTGAGCAGCTACTCTCTCTTTGGGGCCTCAGTTTTTCTCTCTTTGAAAAAAAAGTAGGTGATATCCAGGTACTCCTCCATGTTATAACATAACATTCTTTCCCTCTGAGATCAGACTCCCTTGGCCTTAGAGCCCAGTGTTTTGACACAGTTGGGCAGATCTTATATTGGCAGAGAAAAGAATTAAATGACCAGTGAACCCACTTGCTTATGCCAGAGTGGAAGACTTAGCAACTGCAGACTGGAAAATTGTCCTCATAGACGCTATTTCTCATACAGCACAGAGATTTGCCTTGTCGCTAACATGAGTGAAATCGAGTGGGAAAGTGTGGGGCTTGGGATCACCAGACCTGGAATTGAACACTGCCTCTGCTGTATCCAACCTGGTGACCCTGGGAAAATCACTTTATCCCTCTGATCTTCAAGCTTCCCCACCTGTACAAGAATAATAATACATTCCTCCACAGGTAGTTGTAGGGTTAAGTTATAATTTACGTTGTAAATTATAGACTGTCCAAAACAAGGGATATTGCTGATGCTACTTTTAAAAATTCTACTTATAAATGTTGGTGGGATATAGAGGAGTAAGTCATTTGCTATATCCATTATGAAACTAAAAGTCACTTTTGCTTACATATTCATCTTACAAATTTCATAGAACAGTATAAAGAAGAAAAGGAAAAAGATAGGAATTTTAATTAGTATATAATGAAAATCATAAAAAATCATGGGTTATATTCTCATTGATAATTCCCTTCCCTCTGTTTTTTCATGTATTCATATAGTTGCATCCTATATTTTGACATGTTCCCCTCCCTCTTTACCTCTCCACATTATTCCTTCCCTTCTCCCTTCCCCAACCTCTGCTCCCATCCATTGATCCCCTTCCAATTTCTTTCTGATCTGCTTATATTTTCCATTTATATATAGGTAGGATTGTTCATTTTTATATTTCTAAATACGTATAACTTTTTCTTCCTTTAACTTAGATTTAATTCCCACATATAAGTGAGAACATATGGTATTTCTCTTTTGGAGTCTGGGTTAATTCACTTAAAATTATATTGTCCAGTTCTATCTGTTTTGCTGAAATGACATAATTTCACTCCTTTACTGCTGAGTAATATTCCATTGTGCATATATACCACAATTTTTCAATCTACTCCTCTGTTGATGGACGTCTTGGTTGGTTCCATACCCTCATGATTGTGAAGAGTGATGCATTGAATATGGAAGTTCAGGTGTCTGTGTAGTCGGGTGGCTTATTTTCCTTTGGGTATATTCTCAGGAGTGGTATAGCTGGGTCATATGATAGTTCTATTCTTACTTTTCTAAGGTAACCCCATATTGATTTCCAAAGTGGCTAAACTAATTTACAGTCTCAACAGCAGTATAGAAGTGTTTATTTTTCTCCTTGCCAGCATTTGTTATTATTTGTTAGGTTAATCTTAGCCATTCTTACTCAAATAAAATGGAATCTCAGTGTTGTTTTGATTCACATTTCCCTGATGGCTAGAGATATTGAGCAGTTTTTCCTGTGTTTATTTGCCATTTGTGTTTTTCTTTTGATAACTGTCTGTTTAGTTCAATTGCCCACTAATTTATTGGGTTATTTTTTATTTTGGTATTTGATTTCCTAAGGTCTTTGTATATTCTAGAAGTTAGTCCTCTGTCAGATGTTTAGGATACAAAGATTTTCTTCCATTCTGTGAGTTCTCCATTAACTCTGTCGATTGTTTTCTTTGCTGTACAGAAGATTTTTAGTTTCATGTAATGACATTTGTCAATCCTTGTCATTTCACAGGCAATTAGAAAGTCTTGTTAAAGAAATACTTTGTTTTGGGGCATATTCCCTATCTTTTCTTCTAGTAGATTTAAGGTTTCTGGTTTTATGTTGAGGTATTTTATCCATGTTGAATTGACTTTCATGCAGATAGAGAGATATGGGTCTATCTTCAGTTTTCTGAAAATGGATATCCAGTTTTCCCAGCACCATTTGTTGAAGAGCTTATCTTTTCTCCTGTGAACACCCTTAGCCCTTTCTTCAAACATCAGGTAGCTGTAGGTGCATGGGTGCATCTCTGTGTCTTCAATTTTGTTCCAATGACCTTCAAGCCTTTTTATGTCAGTACCAAGCTATCTTTGTCATTATGGACCTGTAGTATAGTTTGAAGTCAGGCATTGTGATCCTTCCTGCACTGTTTTTGCAGCTTAGGACTGTTTTTGGCTGTATGCAGTCTTTTGTGCTTCCATATGAATTTTAGGATTCTTTTTTTTTTATTTCTGTAAAATCTGTCATTAGAATTTTGATGGGGATTTCATTAAATCTGTAAATCGCTTTTGGTAGTGTAGCCATTTTTACAATATTAATTCTGTTCCATAAGCAGGGGAGGTCCTTCCATCTTCTAGTATCCTTTGCTATTTCTTTCTTTAATGTTTTGAGGTTCCCCTTGTGGAGGTCTTCAGGATGTTTGGTTAGACTGATTCCTAAATATTTAATTTTTTGGTGGGCTATTGTGAATGGCCCTCATGTGTCTGTTAGTTTTCTGTATTGTGGGGACTTGCATGTTGCTGTGATGCTAAAAGCTATGCCACAAATATTATAGATACCAGCAGGGTTAACCATGGTGGACAGGTTTCAGCTGAGCTTCCAGACTAAAGCAGAATAGGTAGAAGGACATGACTAACCCACTCCCAAAACAATTATTCATTGAAAACACTATGATTAGGAGAGAAATACTGTCAGATATAGTGCCAGAAGATGAGCACCCACGTTGGAAGGCCCTCATAGGACAAGTGGGGAAAAGTTACCTTCTCAAAGTAGAGTCTACCTTAATGATGGGAATGGAGTAAAGCCCCAGGGACCTCTATTTTCTGTTGTGGCATGAGTCAAAATGAAAAAAAAAACATACCTATAAACATCCATTAATAATTGGACCTTGGAATATACATAGTATGAAACTAGGAAAATTAGAATCATCAAAAGGGAAATGGAGCACATATATATCAACATACTAGGCATCAGTGAGCTAAAATGGACTGGTATGGATCATTTTAAATCAGATAATCCTATGGTCTACTATGATGGTAAGGACAAATTTAACAGAAATGGGGTTGCATTCATCATCAAGAAAGATATCTCAACATTTATCTGGAAGTACAATGCTGTCAGTGATAGAATAATATCCATATGACAATAAGAAAAGCCAGTTGATATGACTATTATTCAAATTTACACACACACCAGTAAGGCCACAAATGCATAAAGGGAAGATTTTTATCAGCTTTTGCAATCTGGGATAAATTGAACATGAAATCAGGATGTACTGATAATTACTGGTAACTGGAATACAAGAGTTGGAAACAAAGAATAAGGTTCAGAAGTTGGAAAATATGGACTTGGTGATAGAAACAATGCTGGAAATTGCATAATAGAATTTTGTCAGACAAATGCCCTTTTCATTGCAAATAAATTTTTTCACCAACATTAACAGTGACTCTATATACATGGAATTCACCAGATGGAATATGTTGTTGTTGTTGTTAGGTGCCGTCGAGTTGGTATCTGACTCATAGCGACCCTGTGTACAACAGGGGAAACACTATTGTCAGTGCTTCTCTGCTGTTCATAGGGTTTTCAATGGCAGATTGATTTTTGGGAGGGGGTTGCCAGGTCCTTCTCCCAAGCCTACAATATCTGATGTTCCCTGGCGGTCTCCCATCCAAGTACTAACCAGGCCTGACCCTGCTTAGCTTCCGAGATCTGATGGGATCAGATGCCACAGGGCTACGGCTGCAGGCAGATGGAATATACGACAACCAAATTGACTACATTTGTGGAAAAAAGACAAAGGAAAGATCAATATTAAAAGTAAGAACAAGACCAAGAACTGATTATGGATCAGACCATCACTTGCTCATATGTAGGTTCAAACTGAAGCTCAAGAAAATTAGAGCTAAGGTATGACCTTGAGTGTATCCCACCAGAGTTCAGAGACCATCTCAAGAATAGGTTTGATGTGTTAGACACTAATGATTGAAGATAAGATGAATTGTGACATGACATCAAAGATATTATTCATGAGGAAAGTGAAAGGTTATTTCAAAGACCAGAAAAAAAGAGAAAAGAACAAATTATATGTCAAAAGAGACTGAAACTTGCCCTAGAATGTCAAGCAGCTAAAATAAAAGGAAGATATGACAAAGTTAAAGAACTAAACAGAAGATTTCAAAGGGCAGCTCAAGAATTAAAAAGCATATATTATAATGACATGTACAAAGAACTGGAGATAGGAAACCAAAAGGGAAGAATGTATGCTTTTTCTTAAGATAAAAGTTGGAGGAAATAATCAAGGTTCAAGTGGCAATAGTGAAGGATTCTGTTGGTAAAATATTAAATAATGGAGGAAATGCCAAAGGAAGATGGAAGGAATATACAGAGTCATTATACCAAAAACAATTGGTGGATGACCATCCATTTCAAGCGGTTACCTATGATCAGAAACCAGTAATACTGAAGAAAGATGTGGGAGCTGCCTTGAAAGAACTGGCAAAACACAAGTTTCCAGGAATTGATGGAATATAAATAGAGATGTTTCAACAAACAGATGCAGCACTGGAGGTTGTTGTTGTTGTTGTTGTTAGGTGCCATCGAGTTGGGTTTGACTCACAGAGACTCTATGTGCAGTAGATCGAAACACTCCCCAATTCTGTGCCAGACACATGATCTTATTTATGTTTAATCTCATTTTTGCACACACTGAGTTAACCCATGTAGTGGAGGGTTTTCCTTTTTGTTGTTGACCCAGCACTCTCCCAAATATGATGTCCTTCTCTAGGGATTGGTCTCTCCTGACTACATGTCCAAAATATGTAAGATACAATCTAGCCATCCTTGCTTTCAAGGAGCACTCCAGTTGCACTTCTTTCTAGGACATACCTTTTGATTCTTTTGTCAGTTGATGGTATATTTGATATTTGTCTCTAGCACTATAATTCAAAAGCATCAATTCTTTTCCCATATCCCTTGTTCAATGTCCAGCTTTCACAATCATTTGATGCACTGGAGGGACTCACTTGTTTCTGTAAAGAGATTTGGAAAAGAACTACCTGGACAAATGACTATAAGACATCTACATTTGTGCCTATTTCCAAGAAAGGAGATCCGACAGAATGTGGAAATTATCAAATGATATCATTAACATCACACATAAGCAAAATTTTCTGAAGATCATTCAAAAGCAACTGCAGCAGTATATAGACAGGGAACTTCTGGAAAATCAAGCAGTATTCAGAAGAGGGCATGGAACCAGGGACATCATTGCTGTCAGATGGATACTAACCAAAAGCGGAGACTACCAGGAAGAAGTATATCTATGTTTTATTGATTATGCAAAGGCATTTTACTGCATGGATCATAACAAGTTATAGATAATACTGCAAAGAACGGGAATACCAGAACACCTAAGCTTATTTATGAAGAATCTGTACATGGACCATGACTTGATCATTTGAACAGAACAAGGAAACACTGCCTGGTTTACAGTCAAGAAAGTTGTGTGTGAAGGATGTATCTTTTTATCATACCTCTCCAATCTCTATGCTGAGCAAATACTCAGAGAAGCTGGACTTTATGAAGAAGAATGTGGCATCAGAATTGGATGAAGACTCATTAAAAAACTTTATTATGCAGATGAAAAACTCTGCTTGCTGAAAGTGAAGAGGATTTGAAACATTTACAGATGAAAATCAAAGAACATAGCCTTCAGTATGGATTGTGCCTCAACATCAAGAAAACAAAAATCCTTATAACCAGGTCAGTAAGTAACTTCATGATAAATGGAGAGAAGATTGAGATTGTCCAAGATTTTGCTGTACTTGGCTCTACAGTCAACACCCACAGAAACAGCAGGCTAGAAATCAAAAGGTGCTTTGCATTGGGAAAAGCTGTTACAAAAGACCTCTCTAAAGTGTTGAAAAGTAAAGATGTCACATTTAAGATATGATTTTTAAAGCTGGCCTTTGAATAAGGAAGACAAGAGAAAAGTTGATACTTTTAAATTGTGGTGCTGGAGATGAATATTGAATATACCATGGACTGCCACAAGAACTAACAGATCTGTCTCAGAAGAAGTGCAACTAGACTGCTCCTTGGAAGCAAGGATGCCTAGACTGCATCTGATGTATTTTGGACATGTAATGAGGGATTAATACTAGAGAAGGACATCATGTTTGGGAGAGTGGTGGGCCAATGAAAAAAAGGAAGACTTTCAGCTAGATGAATTGACTCGGTGTCTGCAACAATGGGCTCAAACATATAAAGGATTGTATGCTTGGCACAGAGTTGGGCAGTGCTTTGTTCTGTTGTACATAGGGTTTCTATGAGTCAGAACTGACTTGATGGGACCTAACAACAACATTTCCTTATCCTCCTGTTCACTATTGGTGCAAAAGAAGGCTACTTATTTTTGAGTGTTAATTTTGTATCCTGCTACCTTGCTGATGGAGCTAATTAGCTCTAAGAATTTTCTAGCTGATTTTGGGGAGGTCCCCTGATAAAGAATTGTGTCATCTGCAAATAAAGATAATTTGACTTCTTCTGGCCTTGTTTGTATTCCTTTAATTTCTTTTTCTTGCCTGATTGCTCTGGCTAGGACTTCAATCACTACATTGAATAAGAGAAGAGAGAGTGGGCATCCTCGTTTTGTTCCTAATGTTAGAGGGAATGGTTTCAGGTTTTCCCATTAAATGTGATGTTTGCTTTAAGTTGATCATAAATGGCTTTTTGATGCTGAGATTAGTTCTTACTATGCCCAATTTCTTCAGGACTTTTATCATGAAAGGATGTTACGCTTTGTCTAAGTCTTTCTTAGCATCAATTGAGATGATCATGTTATTTCTGTCTGCAAGTCTCTTGTTATGTTGAATTACATTGATTTATTTTCCTGTGTTGAGCCAGGTTTGCACCTCTGGAATGAAGCCCACCTGACCATGGTGTATGATCTTTTTCTGTGTTACTGAATTTGATTGGCCAGAATTTTATGGAGGATTTTTACATCAATGTTCACTTGGGAAATTGGTCTATAGTTCTCTTTCCTTGAATAGTCCTTATCTGGTTTTGGTACCAGGATGATACTGGCTTCAAAGAATGAGTTTGAAAGTTTCCCTTCCTTTTCCATTTTATTAAATAATTGGAGAAGAATAGGTATTAATCTTTCTTTGAAGGTTTGCTACAATTCTGCTGTGAATCCATCAGGATCTGGACCTTTTTTTGTTAGGAGATTTTTTTATTACTGTCTCTAATTTGGTACATGTAGTGGGGCTGGGCTTAATTTTAGTAATTCATATATGTTAGGGAACTTATCCATTTCTTTTGTATTTTCAATTTTTGGCAGTATAATTTCTCAAAGTAGTCTCTGATGATCTTCTAGATTTTGTTGGTATCCATGGTTATGATCCTTTTCTAATCCCTGATTTTTAAATTTTGGGTCTTTTCTCTCTTTCTTTTGGAGGTCTGGCTAAAGAAATGTCATTTTTTCTGATCTATTTGAAAAACCAACTTTTCATTTTGTTAATTTTTTATATTGTCCTTTTAGTCTCTATTTTGCCAGTTTCTGCCTGGATCTTAATAATTTATTTCTGTGTACTGCTTTTGAATTTGGCTTGTTGGCTTTCTAGTGCCTTAAGGTGTGTCTTTAAATTATTCAATTGGGCTTTCCCAAAATTATTGATGAAGGAACTCACCGCTGTGAACTTCCCTGTTAGGACTGCATTTGCTGTATCCCATATGTTTTGATAGGATGTATTTTTATCCTTATTTGGTTGCAGGTATTTCTAAATTTCCTTTCTGATTTCCTTGATGACACTTTGATCATTCAGAAGTATGTTATTTAGTTTCCATGCATTCGTAACATTTCTGAAGTTTTTCTTGGTTTTGAGTTCCAGTTTTATTAAATTATGATCTGTTAAGGTACAGGGGATGATATCATTTTTTTTTTGTATTATTGAAGCCATTTTTGTAGACTAAAGTGTGGTCTATTTTAGAAAAAGTTTTATGTGTTTCTGAGGGGAATGTGTATTCTGCATCTGACGGATGGAGTATTCTGTAGACATCTGTTAGGTGCAGTTGGTCTGTGGTGCTGTTGAAGTCCATCATTTCTCTGCTGATTTTTTTGCTTTGATGACCTGTCTTTTAAAGAGAGTAGGATATTAAAATCTCCCATACCTTTTATTTTCATACCAATGTATTTCTTTATTACCAATAAAGTTTGTTTTGTGAAGTTAAGTGCTCCTACATTTGGTGAATAAATATTAAGTAACATTATTACTTCCTGCTTGACTGTTTCTTTTACTAACATGTAGTGACTGTCTTTGTTACTTCTGATTAGTTTGGGATTAAAGTCAAAGTTGACAGAAATTAGCTCTTCTTCTTCTTCTTCTTCTTCTTCTTTTTTTTTTATGTCACATGCTTGGTATATTATTTACAGCCTTTAATTATCACATTTTTTGGGTTTTTGTGGATGAGATGAGTCTTAAATCCCACATGTTGAGGGTTTTTGTTTTTTAATCCAGTTGGCTGATTGATGGCTTTTGAATGGTGAGTTCAGACTATTTACATTTAGAGAAATTATTGAGAGGAGGTTACTACTCTGCACCATTTTGATGTTTGTTTCTTTTCTTTGGTTCATATTTAGTTTGTTGAGATCGTGAAATCCCCCCATGTTTTTTGTTACTTTGGTTGTGCATTTGGTTTTGTCTTGCTTCTCTTGCATGTGTTATTTCTTTAAGAATCTTCTGCAATGCTGGGTTGGTGGTTGTGAATCTCTTAAACTTGTCAGTATCATGGAATATCATGAATTCTATTTTAAAAGATAGCTTTGCTGGTTAAAGTAATGTTGGTTGGCAGTTATTCTTTTACAGGGCTTGAATAATGTCTGACTATGCTTTCCTCTCTGCAGCCATACTGCTCTGGCATCCAATCCCATCAGATCTCAGAAGCTGAGCAGGTTTGGACCTGGTTAGTCCTTGGATGGGAGACTGCCTGGGAACACCATGTGCTGTAGGCTTGGGAGAAAGACCTGGCATCCCACTCATAAAAAACAGCCACTGAACACCCTATGAATAGCAGAGAAGCAGTAACAACGTTGTTTTACCTGGTGTACATAGGGTCACTATGTGTTGGATTTGGACTTGATGGTACCTAACAACAACAACAATGGTTTCCTTGCCTTTAGGTTTGTTGTTGAAAAGTCCACTGTTATTCTGATGAGCTTGCCATTGTAAGTGAGTTGGCATTTCTCTTTTGCAGCCTTTAAATTAACTTTTTTGCTTTAGATTCAGTATTCTAATTATAACATGTTAGGGAAAGGATCTGTTCTGGTCTACAGTATTTGGATTTCTGGATACTTCTCTGGTTTGGGTATATTTTTCTTCCCTTAGGTTTGGGAAGTTTTCAGTTATTATTTCATTGAACAGATTTTCTATTGCCCTAGTATTAGTTTCAGCTCCTTCATAAACTCCCTGTATTCATAGCTTTTGTCGCTTCATTTTTATCAAAGACCTCTTAAAAGTAATGACAATCTTGCCTCATCTTTCTGTCTTTCTTGGCATCTCATAAGATAGTCAACTTTTTCTTTAGTATTAGAAAACCTCTTTTCAGCTTCATCCAATCTGGATAGTGAAGAATCTTCTGTTATTTTTAGTTGGTTTATTGGGTTTTTTAAATTCTATCATTTATGTTTGATTCTTCTTCAGGATCTCAGTTTCTTTGCTAAATTTTTCTTCCAAGTTAGATGCTTTTTTTTGTCCAGTGTTTCAATTGCCCTCATCTATTTGGTTGTGATGTCCTTGAGGTCTTTCAACATATTTATAAGAAGACTTCTAAATTCTTTTTTGGAAAATCTAAAATTTATGTTACATTAAAATCAACTATTAAAGGGTTTTGCTCAATAAGAGCATCCTCTTCAACCTGGCTTTTCATGTTTCATGTAGTTTTAGGTTGAGCCTTTCCCATTGCTTGATCTGAATAATTACTGCCCTATATGCCTGGGGTTGCCTTTGGTTTAATGCTTTCTTTTGAGATCTTGGATTCTGGTTTAACTCTGAGGACAGAAAGCTTTCTGCTGTCAGAGTAATAGCTTTGTCCACTCTTGCCTTTATAATTTTGATTATTCTTGCTTGAAGCCTAGTGTTCTTTAAGGAGATACCTCTTCCTTACATGTAATATATGCATATTTATATCTATGAGACATTTCCAAGATGTCTAGCAAATGCAAGAATGGAAAATGACCTATATTGGTTCTGATGGGTAAAGTTGGAAGATATTGATTGGCCGGGGTAACTTAAATGAACAAATGGTTGGAAATTATGAATAGTGAAGTTAGTATCAGAAGGTATTGAAGACCATAGATGTATAGAAAGAGATAAAATAGTGTGGGGGAATGCTAAAAAGAGTTCAAAGTAATTATTAACCAATTCAGCATAGTCATAAACATTTTTTAAAAAATTTAAAAAGTAAACAAAGACTAATCTGACAACAGCTCAACTTGTACTGATGAATTCAGTCTGTGACAGTCAGTTCCCTATGACTTCTGTCTGCTGTTTGGATGTTGCTGACCCAGCCCTTTCTTCCCTCCTCCATTGCAGCTCATTTCTCAGAGAGGGTGTGTGCCCTCTAAATCCCTCTACCCATTCACGATGTGATCCAGTTCTGGTACTTCTAACCCAGAAATTGTCTGGATCCCCATTATGTCCCCAGGTGTAGCTTCCTCTGTGTCACTCCCTCTGGCATTGCATGCTGCCAATGCTCCCACACTAGTGTTCTCTGGGGTAATTTAAGCCTACAAAGCTCTGGCTAGTGGCCAGAGCCCCTGCTGTGGGTGTTTGGATTTTGCTACCCAGCACAGGGATGGACAATTCCTTAGGGTCATATGGGACCTCACAGTTCCCTAGCAGAAGATGAGCTTCATGGGGATTCCACATTGTTGAACTACATTTGGTAGCCCCCAAGTTCTCACCTCCAGGATTGTTTAATGAAATGGGTGCTATCTGGAGCACTCCCTATGTCTGCCTGGAGCTTCTTCATGTTGCAATATCTGTAGTCTTTTCTCTCTTTTCAGGGTAGCCCACCACTGGGTTTGAGATTTTTCACTGAAATGGGCAATGCCCCATGGACCTTATGGCTGTAGCTCCTTAACTGCCCTGGGCTGTTGGGGCATGGCGGATGGTGTCCCTTTGTCTCACTATGCTGCTTTCTCAGCATGGCTGCCTGTTCCTCAGTGTGCACTCCAAGGTCAGCCTTGGACCTTTGCTGGCCCACTCTGCCTTTCAGGGGAGTCCCAATTTCCTGTACGGGTGCTTGTATTTCCATGTTGAGGCATGTTCCACTGGACCTCCAATCTTATTCCCCATGGTACCTCTCACTGTGCACTCACATGGAGCCACTGTCCATATCAGCTGAAGCAGTCTGGTCCCTAAATTAGCTCCCACTATTTTAGGGGATTGTGGCTTTTTTTATTCATGCGTGTCAGGGCTCTGTGCTCCAACTCCTCTGAGCAGACAGATGTTTGCCGCACCCTTGCTGTGCCTTGCCTGTGGTAAGCACCTCTGAGGTGGCATCCCGAAGCTTCCACTTCTTCTCAGTCATTAACTTTTCTACTTTTGGTCTGGTGTCATAGCACAGTCCTTTTCCCACTAGTTAAAGCTGCTCTCTGGTATTTCTCCATTCTAAGTAGAGACCTTTGAGACTGTTTCTAACTCTTTTTTCTTCCATGGTGAAAGCATGGCTGTTTTCAATCCACCCTCCTAAACGGAAAAACCTTGATACTGTTTTTAAAAGCTTAAGATCTGATTAGGTCAACAACCATGTACACCAAAGAGCAAGCTGTTATAGTAATGATAGGGCAATTTATATTTCATTTCAGACTTTCTAAGGTCATTGTTGGTGTGGTTAGGTGCCATTAAGTCGCTCCAATTCAGAGTGACCCTATGTAGAATAGAATGAAACACTCCCTGACAGTGTGCTACCATGCTTCTCTGCTATTCATAGGGTTTTCAATGGATGATTGTTTCGGGAGTAGGCTGCCAGGTTCCTTCTGTCCAAAGTCATTAGAAATGTACCAAATGAAATATTTTATAGTTAAGACAGATAGGAATGTCTTAGATATCATCTCTTCTTATTGAGTACTTAGGATATAGCAAACACAAAACATGGGACTCCTGATAGAACCCTGAGCCTGAGTTCTTGCCCACATTCTGTCTGTATTCTGGTGGTAGAATCAGGAAGACATCAAAGAAATGAATTTGCAAGTAATTTCATGTACCTCATGGGTATCATAGCAAATCAATAACAGAATTTATAATCTGGGCAGTTACTGAAGCCATCCCTAAGTAGGTAACACTTGCATTGAAGCTTCAAGGATGATAATGAGGTGGTCATGGGAAGTTTGGTCATTGACATAATCAGAAACAAACCCAGGCCTAGTATCCAGGATTGGAGGCTTCCCCTGCTACATACACTGACACATTTTGTTTTTCTCCTGTCCTGAATCCATATGTCTGTTCAGTCAACCCAGACTTTCCTACTCTGGCCTAGATTCTTGTTTTCTCCAGGGTCTAGGTATTCTTGTCTCCTATGCTTAGACCAAGGCTGAGCTTTCCTTAACATCTCATGGCATATTTATTCAACATAGTCATATCCCAGGCCTCATTCTAAGCCTCCATGTTCTAAGTCACAAAGTACTTACAGAAATGAGTTCAACAAGGATTGGATTTTGATCATTCAAAAGGTAACCATGAGATAATTCTTGGGAGTTTAGTAAAAGCTCATCTCCACTCATGAGAAGGTCACACAAAGTCTAGTTATTAAAGATGGGAGAGAAAGAAGTAGATAACATAAATGTATGCTGAACATTTTTATCCATTCATCCTGAATCTGTGGATCATTGACAGTGCAGAAGGTGCGGGATGCTAGTGTAGAAGTGCTACTGGGCCCACAGAAATAAATCAGGGAGAATCTATGCTCTTAAGAAATTCTGAGTTTGGTGAGGAAAGAGCCTTACATACACCCATGATTATAATGTAAAGAAATAGATGCTATAGGCAGAGAATCATAACATAAATATAAACAATAGGAGGGAGAGTTCCTTACTTGGAGGTGGGCCAAGGGAGGTTTTTCACAGGAAGTGTCATTTGAGCTGAGCCTTGATGGGAAGGAGGAAGAAGTAGACTAAGTGTAAGGAGAAGGAGTAAATTGTGGAGGCAGAAAGGTGGAGAGAGAATTTGTTTGAACATATATATACATGAAGGGAAGGAAGCATTGCTCCTACAAAGCTCAGTTTTCTTATTGGTTCTTCTCTGTATCTTTTCACAGGCCAGAGTCTCACACAGCCTCTTTGATCACAGGTACACAGGGGTGCTGCTTCAACTACTTTGAAGACAGCATCCACAATAGCTCTGTCTTTCTACATGTGGAAATGTCATGTCTGGGGGTGAGGGTAGTAGTATTCTCTTGTAATACTTCTTTCAGTCCTAAGAACTGAAATTTCTGTGATGTGATAATAATTCTCAGCAACTTGTTTAAGAAACTTGTGTGAGCTGTGACCCTTACACCAGAAAAACAGAGGGTGGCCAAATGAAAGGAGTCTGGATCTCTTAGTGAAGTTCCATCTGAATGATGGTGCTCTAACACCCTACAGCCCTGCCTGCTGGCCCCTCCACCTGGATGCCCCACAGGCAGTTTAGACTCAACAGATTTCCTGAATTGAACTCACCCAGTCTCTTCCTCAGACCATACACATTTTGGCAACCTGTTCATCTAATTATCAGTTGATGTTAGAGAGATTTTTCAGAGGGAGGAAATATTTCTCAAAGGTGTGGGTTTCCTCTCTGCAGAGAGAACAGAAATGGTTACAGGTGGCACTCACAGCTCTCCTCAGTATAGCCTAGATGCTATCGTTAGGCTCTTCTCTCAGTCCCTTCCTCCCACATGCATTCTATGTTCCATTCATTACAGGTATTCTGGCTATTCCCTCTGCCTTCTTATCCAACAAAATTTTACCTATCCCTCAGTATCAGCCCAAATGCCGTTTTCTTTATGACACTCTTTTTAACCCTCAGGCCTCCCTCTAGAATTTGCTCTGGACTTCTTGATGCTCCCAAAGCTCCCAATTGTTCCCATAAGTGGTAAATAGAATACTGACACTAATACTGCCCACATCTTAATCTCCTTAACTTGTGAATATGTTTTCTTACATAGCAAAAGGATCTGAAGATGCAATTAGGTTAAGGATCTTGAAATGAGGAAATTATCTTGTATTACCCAGGTGGGCCCAATGCAATTATAAATGTCCTTATAAGAGGGAGGCAGGAGGTCAGAGAGGAGATTACACTACTGGTTTGGAAGATGGAGGAAGAGGCCAGGCATCAAGGAATGCAGATGGCTCCTAGGAGCTAGAAAAGATAGGAAAGAGATTCTCCCCTAGAACCTCTAGGAGGCATCTGGCCCTACAGACACTTTTACAGACTTCAGACCTCCAGAATCATACAATAATAATTTTGGGTTGTTTTAAGTCACTAGGTTTGGGGTAACTATTTTGAGGTGGATTTAGAAGAGGGCAGGGGACCAGGGATATCATTGCTGATGTCAGGTGGATATTAGCCAAAAGCAGAGAATATAAAGAGGTCTATGTTTTATTGACTATGCAAAGGCATTTGACTGTGTGGATCATAACAAATTAAGGGTAACACTTCAAAAAATGAGAATACCAGAGCACCTAATTGTACTCATGAGGAATCTGTACAAGAACGAGGAGGCAGTTGTTCGAATAGAACAAGGAAACACTGCCTAGTTTAAAGTTGAGAAAGGTGTGCATCAGGGCTGTGTACTTTCACCATATCTGTTCAGTTTATATGCTGAGCAAATAATCTGAGGAGCTACACTTTATGAGGAAGAACAGGGCATCAGGATTGGAGGAAGACTCATTAACAACCCATGTTATGCAGATGACACAACTCTGCTTGCTGAAAGTGAAGAAGATTTAAATTTACTGATGAAGATCAAAGAACATAACCTTCAGTCTGGGTTGCGATTCAACATCAACAGAACAAAAATCCTTGCAACTCGGTCAGTATGCAACTTCACAATAAATGGAAAAAAGACTGAGGTTGTCCATGATTCTGCTTTACTAGGTTCTACAATCAACACCTGTGGAAGCAGCAGTCAACAAATCAAAAGACACATTACTTTGGGAAAGGTTGTGGTAAAGATCTCTTTAGAATATTGGAAAGTAAAGATGTCACTTTGAAGATGAAGGTGTGCCTGACTCATGCCATGGTATTTTCAGTTGCATCATTTGGTTGTAAAAGCTGGATGTTGAACAAGGGAGACAGAGAAGAACTGATGCTTTTGAATTATGGTGCTGAAGACGATTATTGGGTAGACCACGGACTGCCAAAAGAACCAACAGATCTGTCCTAGAAGAAGTGCAACCAGAGTGCTCCTTGGAAGCAAGGACAGCTAGACAGCATCTTACATATTTTGGACATGTAGTCAGGAGGGACCAATCCCTGGAGAAGGACATCATGTTTGGGACAGTGGCAGGTCAACAACAACAACAAAAGAAAACTCTCCACCAGTTGGATTGACACAATGTCCGCAAAAATGGGCTTAAATATATATAAGATCATGTGCCTGGCACAGAATTGGGGAGTGTTTTGTTTTGCTGTACATAGGGTCACTATGAGTTGGACTGGACTCATCAACACCTAACAACAACAATTTCAAGGTGCAATAATAAACTAAAACACTCTACTTAACATTTGTTTATTTATTTGCCTGGTACTATAGTGTCCTTCTAGATATCATAAATTCTTTGAGCCTAAGAGCCAATCAAATTGTCTTATCCTTTGGTTGCCTAACCCAGGGCTCTGCACAAGTAGATGCCTAATATACCTTCAAATCTAAAGCAAATGCCCTGTTTGTGGTATTTCAACTGAAATCAAATTATCTTTTGAATGATATCCCAGAACTAGATTGAAGTTATTGAACATGGGAACCCAGGTGGGCTGCAACAGGTGTGTGGGCATGATTTCATGTGGCTGGTTGTCATCAGGTTAGTAATTCTGCCAGGACTAAGGCAAGCTTTGGCAGTGATGGGAGAATTTCCTAAACAGCCTCTTGCCGTGATGCCTTGGCACCTATGCTGATATTTAACCTTTTGTCATTCCAACTCATGTTTTTGTTCTTACTGAACTTCCCAAGGGAGTAAACATGAGTGCCCTGGTAAGGAAAGATACATGGAGACCAAATTCTCAGCATGGAAGCAGGTTATTTCAGTCAGGAGTTGTGCTCATTGTATCTCCAGTCCCAAATCCCATCAGTTCTCGATGTATTCATCTATTCATTTACTCAGACATGAATTCAGCAAATATTGAACAGCTACCCTGTGGCTGGGCTGGGATTTAGCTCAGTGGGTAGAGCGCTGCACTGCAGTCTCTGAGGCCCCGAGTTCAATTCCCAGCACCGCAAAAATGGGAGAAGGACCTGGCAATCCACTCCCAAGGCAATCCCGAAACAGTCAGCCATTGAAAACCCTATGAGGGTCGCTATGAGTTGGACACCGATTCGACGGCACCTAACAACAACAACCACCCTGTGGCTGGGCAAATAATAGACATCAAGGACACAGAGAAGAAAAGGATAAGGAACTGGACATCAGGGTGCTCCCATCAGAGGAGAGGGGAGAAACATGGCAAAGAGGTAAGCATGACCTTAGCAATTATGCTAAGGTGGGTTTATACACGGCCACTTATTCATTGTTTTCCTTTATCAGCTCTGTAGCTTCTGTGATGTAAACAAGGCCCAGGCCACTGTGAATGTCTTCTGCCTTATATTCAAGGGCAAGAGACAGGAGTTTACTACCTTAAAATGTCTCTTGTAAGTGACACCCCATACACAGCTGAGTCTCTTGGTTTTTGACTCCCCAGCAGTGTAGCTTTACAGCATCATAAGTTCAGAAAGATGCACAATAGTTTATCCTTTCCAAAGGGAAATGAGCATTCCTTTTCAATGACATTTGTTGTTATTGTTAGGTGCTGTGGAGTCATCTCTGACCCTCGGTATAACAGGCGAAACACTATTGTTAGTACTTCTCTACTATTCATAGGGTTTTCAGTGGCTGATTGTTTTTTGCGAGTGAGTTGCCAACTCCTTCTCCCAAGCCTATGGCACCTGGTGTTCTCAGATGGTCTCCCATCCAAGTACTAACCAGGCCTGACCCTGCTTAGCTTCTGAGATCTGATGGGATTGGTCGCCACGATGGTATAGCTTCAGACTCATTGGCATTTAGTAGGTCTAAGTTATTAAACTTCTCCCCCTACACTCTCCCAAACCCAAAACTTGGCTGCTCTGTCTGTTACTTGAGTAATCTTCTCCTAATCTCTAGGCCTCTGTTTCGTTTTCTGAAAAAATGAGTGTGTTATTCCTTTTCTGCCTATTTCCTGTGAGTTTTACAGAAGCCAACTGTGATAATTAACAGTAAGGGATGTTGTGTACCAAAAGTTGTTTTTGTGTCAGCTGTCCTTAAAGTAATAACAGTTATTTTAATATAGTATTTATACTAATAATTAATTGCTGCTATTCTTATTTATCACTATTATTATCATGGCAATGTTAGTTGCTTCCAAAAATCAAAAAGCTGTCATTATCAAGGGACTCAATTACCATATGATCAGAACCAGGCTACATTAGCATGCACTTGAAGCCCTCTCCATAAATACCCATGCTTACTAAAGCTGCCTTATCCACTGCAGGTCTCTCCCTTTTAGGACCATTAAAACAGATTTTTGCCTATTATGAAAGTGTGTGTTGGAACTGGGAAAGGATGATCTAGCCTTGAACCTGCCCTAGGAACAGTCGTTTCCCCTTGATCTAGGTGGAGGATCTGCCTCTGGCCTACAGGTGAACTGGCTCTGCCAGGATCTGCTGCCTGGTCCCCTGGTAGCCAATCTGCAGAACATTTTTTACTTTATTGTCTGTGATACACAGCTCTGCCTCTGACCTTTTGACATGGCTGGTCCAAACACATTTACCTTCTCAGAATCTGGAGAAACAGAGGAAAACAAAACAGGGTTCATAGAGTTTTCTGACTTCCAGGAGAATCATTTTTTTTTCTTGCTGGTTCCTCAAGATGCTTTTACTTCTAGTTAATTATGAGTCTCAGATTGGTCTCTTTAATGACTTCCATCTCCCTTGTTGATGAACTACAATCAAGGAAGTTTCAATGTTACTTGTAAATACTGCAGCTTAGCAATAAGGATTCTCTGTTATTCACCATTGAAATTTAGCCTGCAAAATGGAGCTGACCTTGCTTGATGCTTCTAGGCCAGCAATTACTATGGGGTCCAATGGTCCATCAGTCCTAGCATGGGCATCTAAATATAGAAGCAGCTGGTCTTAACCCTGCCACTTATTGATTGTGGGGCAATTTCTTTCTTTCTTTTTTTCTCTCTACATCTTCTTTAAAATGGCTAAGACTTTCTTCACAGTGAATGTAGGAATTTATACATGATCCATAGATATTTTAAAAATGCCGCATCAAGATCATGTAATATTAAGAGCCTACTCAAAGATTTTAGAGCTTGAAACAAGTTATGTACCTATTATGGAACAGGCTGAGCTAGCTCCTCCTTCTCTTTGCCTCTACCAGTGGCAGAACTGGGGAGTGGGTTGTAGTGGGGGTTGTTGTGAAGAACAAATAAGATCAAGTAGACTATGCATTGTGTAGTTATTAGAGTTTTGTTCTAGTCACACTTTACCACTAACTCATTTGTCATGAGTGTCCAAGTACTCCCCTTTCTGAGCCTCTGATAAAGGCTTCTGCTACCAAAGGAAGACAAAATAAGACAGAAAACCACTAAACTAGATGATTTCTAAAGTCCCTCCTGCCAGATAACGGAGCAAGTTAAAAATGTCTAAGACATTGATAGTTTCAATGAAAAATACCATTCTAGTCAACTTAGTCACTCAATAGTTGACAGTTTGAACAAATCTGTGTAGGAAACTATTTAGTTAACTCATGAGACCAGAAGTGTAGGCACCAACTTTATGTTTTATCTATCTGAAAAGGACAGAGGACAGGAACAGGAGCCCAGGGCACCAGCCCTGAGTGATGCTGGGCAAGACTGGGCCTTATTTTCCTCCTCACCAAACCAAAGACATGTTGTTGTTGTTGTTAGGTGCCGTCAAGTCGGTATCTGACTCATAGCGACCCTCATAGGGTTTTCAATGGCTCTTTCGGGATTGCCTTGGGAGTGGATTGCCAGGCCCTTCTCCCATTTTTGCGGTGCTGGGAATTGAATTCCGAACCTCAGAGACTGCAGCGCAGCGCTCTACCAACTGAGCTAAATCCCAGCCCTAAACCAAAGACATAGACTCAATGTTTTCTGGGGCAGTTATCATTTAAAAGCCCATGAATCTAACTTCTTTGAGTCTAACTTCTAACAAGTCCTGGGCACAAGGAATCATGCCGGCTTCATATGTGAGCTAAGAAGCGCCTGGTTGGAGCAGATGGAGTATGTCTATCATGGCGGCAGCGTAACCAGTCTGGTCACTTCAGATGTCGCTCCAATTAACACTCATGGTGGAGGCCAACTGCTCAGGCTGCAGAACTTGCTGGTGGAGAAGATGGCAGGAATGCCTGGGCTGGCTGCCACACCTATTACCTAAGCCTCGCCCCAGCATCGGAGGAGTGGGAGGGGCCAGCTAGACTTCACAGTGTGTGGGAGGTAGGAGGAGGGGTGGGTAAAAATGGGAGGTGAGATATGTGCTGAGAGATTTCTTTAGCTGCGGAGTCCTAGAAAGTTAGAAATGGAACATACTCATTCAGTAACAGCCCTTACTATATACTTAGATTTCACTTCTTTCTTCCTAGTTGCCACTGTGCTTGACACAGGACACTATCACCTCCTGCTCCTTGCTTCCTGAGTAATCTCTGCCTTTTCTTATTTTCCTACTCTCAAAGCTGTGTCCTGACCATGTCCTGCAAGACAGCCAGAGTGAGATTTCTAAAATATAAATGTGACGATGCCATTCCTCTGTATTTCAGTGGCTTCTCACTGCCTTCAGGAAAATAAATAAATAAATAAATTCTATATCCTTGATATGCACAGGTCCCTGGAGAATCTGATTTACCTAATTCCTCACTTCCCCTTCCCTTCCTATCCCATGATGTCTAGTCATGGGGAATTTTTTTGAAATTCCTCCAACCCTCTGCTTTCCATATTCTTCTGGGTTCTTTTCCTATTGTCAAAGAAGTGCTCATCCTTTAAAACTCAGATATCACCTCTTCCGGAACCCACTCCAGGCCCCCCTCTTTGCACTCTTATACAGTCTGGGTTACTACTCTCAGAGCATGGCCACCTTGCAAGTTGGGTGCCTATGCCTCTTGTTTACTCCACTGTGAGATTTCAGGGAGATGGCAATGTGTCTACTTTTTCTTTAGACACTTCTACCTAAGGCAAAACTGACTTTGACATTAGATACTCTAGAGATGTTCAGAATAATTGTCCACTGTGACATTCCATGTTTCCTTAGCCTGTGATCTTGGACAAGGAGAGCCACATCAACAGAGTGGGCATGTGGTGAACGTGGGTTAACTGAATGGAGGAACCCCTCTTTCCAGTAGAGGAAATGGGCCTGGAAAGAGGAAGTGACTCACCTGAGCCCATATGGAAGGAGGATTTGGGGCATTCCTCTTGATTCCTAGTTAAGTGTTTCTTCTGCTACCCTGCAGTCCCAGGTGGTTTCAGCAGTCCCTCCTGTAGGAGACAGTAGAGTACTCCCACTGGATGGTATACTTGGGCATGTACAAAGGAAATGTCAGTTTCTCTAGATTTACCATGTCTCCAAGCTCTTCTGGAATTCCTGACTTTGGGGCTGAATGTTAAGAGATGTGCCAGGCAGAGTGGGCAATGGTAGAGCTAGGCTGTCTGAAATCAGGCAGTCCAGAGGCTGGCAAGGCTGGGAGGTGTGTAGAGCAAATACAATCATGAACCATATTGCTTTTGGTATGGATGTTACCTGTGGGTCGCCCTGGCCAGGCAATGGTGGAAAGCCCCCCATGGGGAGCCATTATCTCCAACCATGCAGAAGTCGCTGCCTGTGTTGATCCTAGGAGAGGAGCTTGGCTATGAGCAGATTTTCCTGAAAAATCAAAGCAACTCCTCAGAGTGGGCCCCCCTTCTGGGGTAGTCTGGGAGGTAGGCATGCTTCCCCATGCCTGGGTGTGAGTGGGAAGGTTTCTGGAGGTAAGAAGGGTGTCTGAAGGTCAAGCTGCAGGGAAGCCAAACCTCTGAGCCTGATTTACAGCTTCGGTCCTCGGGTCTCCTTCAGCTCAGCCCACAACCCCCGAAGTTTCCTTCTCTGTGAGCCAGCAGTCCTGAGAGCTGGGAAATGAGATCTAAGCAGTGGCTTTGCTGGGCTTATGTATGGCTTCTCCCCTGAAGGGAAGGCAGAAAGGAACAGAAGTGGTTCTTAAAAATATGTGCAGGAGAACATGAGGGCAAGTCAGAAAAAGGCAGGCCTGGAACAGCATGAAGATGCCTAGCCTGCCACTATTGTCTTATCTTTATTTCCTTTTCTTATTCTTCTATCTCCTCTTCCTTTTCATTCCTTGTTGTGGTCTCCAAATATATCTAGAGAAACCCAACATATTACACTTAAAATATAACTGCTCCAAGTGACTGTGGATGGGACTCTGCTCTCCTTTCTAGCTTCCCTCTTATCTGCCTCTGTAAGGCCTGTGGAGCCCATGCTTGGATTCCTGGACTTCATAGACTACAGGATGAATAAGTGTGCTGTGATCTAATGCTCTCACTTTAAACATGGGCTGCCTGGCTTTCAGAGAGATGATAAGTTGTATTAAAAGTAAAAATAGGGAAGGAGTTGGGAGTCCATAGAGACCCTCCTGGGTTTCTATGCTTCCTTCTGGTGACCTGTATTAGATTCCATTTGGGCTCTGTAAAGGCTTAGTCTTGTCTTAGGGTCTGCAGTAGGTAAGTAATATTTGTATTAAGGAAAAAGTTTAAGAAGCTGTGGGTCAGTAGCTATAGGAAATTAGTACCAAGTCAGCTTGGCTGCTGGCCTCCTCTGTGACCCTAGTAATGTGCTTCCTCTCTCTGGATTTAGACCAGGGCCCAATCCCATTCCCGCTTTAAGACTGTCTTTATGGATTTTCTTGGCATGGGGACCTGCCTTCTTGCTATTAGAAGGGACAATTTAGGGTGTGGAAACAAGGAGGGAGGGATCTAGCAGAGGGAAGCAAAGTTTGGAGAAGATGGGATGAGGAGGAGGGTCAGTGAGGAGGGATGAAGGGGGGAGAGGTCAATCTCAATAGAAACAGCACAACTTCATGAGTATGTTGGAAAAATAGGGGAAGATAATAGCACTAATGTTACTAGCCATAAGGCTCTGTAAACTTTGTGGGTCGATGAAAGTGTTGCTAGAAGTGATGTAAAGGCTGCATAATGGAAAAGGCCAATGCTGTATTACTCTGTACCCCATCATCACTTACTAATAAAGGGAGAAAAAAAAGTTTAGCAAGAACTAACTTTTGACTTCTTTCGCCCACCCTAACAGGGCCTGCATTGCCCCTGAGCATGGGAATGTTTACCTGCTCCTCGGACCCCCATCACTACCTGAATCTGCTCTCTGCTCCATGCCGTGCTGATCATGCACTGCTTGTCACCTAGGACCCCACTAGGACACTCCTGACGCATACCTGGCACACAGCCTGCTCCTTTGCCCAGACTTGTAGCCACAAGCCGCTTGTCAGAAGAGCACAAGCCTTTGGGGAAGAGGGGATGGAGGTGGCAGAGGTGAAGTGAACTCAGATGTTCCAGACCCCTAATATGGCCAGTGTGGCTGTTTGAAGCCACCCTCCACAACCTGGCCCTTCTACCTGTGCATGCCTGGATTTCATGTCAGAAAAACTGGACAGAACTACACACAGCAATGGCTCCTCTCCTGACTCAATGGAGCTAAGAGTGAGACACTCATGGGCTTACTTCCAGCAGTTGTAGCCATCCAGCCAAGCACAGTTATCTTGTTGTTGTTAGATGCTATAGAGTCAGTGTCTGACTCATAGTGACCCTATGTATAACACATGAAACACTACTGTGCTTCTGTGCTATTCATAGGGTTTTCAATGGCTGATTGTTTTTTGGGAGTAAGTTGCTGGGTCCTTCTCCCAATCCTACAGCACCTGGTATTCCCAGGTGTTCTCCCATCCAAGGACTAACCAGGCCAGACCCTGCTTACCTTCTGATGGGATTGGACGCCACAGTGGTATGGCTGCAGCTAGTCATGTTCTAGGGATTACCAAATCTTGTCCCCTTCCTGGTGTGATGAGATCCACGAGTTCTCTCTAAGACCCCTCCAGTCCAGTTGTGTGCCCAGAATGCCTCAAGACACCTTGACTCTTAGACCTGAAGTTCTGTGCCTATCCCTCTTTTCTGCCCCTAGCCTGGGGCCCTCACCTTGGTGAGGGGTATGTCCAGCCCATTTCAAGCTGCACAGAGCTCCTCTGTGGTCTGTGTGTTTGAGTCAGGAGAGGAGCCATTGCTGAGTGTAGTTCTGTTCAATTTTTCTGACATGAAATCCCGGCATGCACAGGTAGAAGGGCCAGGTTGTGGAGGGTGGCTTCAAACAGCAGGCCCAGGGAGGACCCGTGCCTGCTCTGGGTGTATCGAGCTGCTCCACCATAGTACACGTCCTCCTGGCCTGCAGCCAGAGCCCAGGGGAAGCCAACCCACTTTCTTCCTGGAAGGGGCTAGCAGAAAAGAGCCCTAAGTATCAGTTTCTGCCTGTCTTCTTCTATAGCAGCCCTAATCTGGCCACCTCATACTCCCAGCTCCTCTGGACCCCTCCCCAGCAGAGTATGGCCACAGGGGATAGGCCCCAGCCTGAGTGATTTGTGTGGCCCTGAGCCAGAATCAGCATGGCCTGTGGGCCTCAGGCTCCCTCAGCCATGGAGCCTGACACCCCAGAGCCCCGTCCGAGGCCAGAGGGGCTGTGAACTGAGGGTCTCTGAAGCCCAGAGTGAGAGCAGGAGGATCCAGGGGCTGGCCTGGTGCATTACTGTAGAAGGTGGAGCTACCTGAGGGAACAGGAGTAGCCCCACAGGGGAGGCATATGGGGTGCATCCACCCTACCTGCACAAAAGAGTATATTCCTAGTCTTGGTTAAAGATCCAGAGAGCCAGTGAAATTCCTGCATTAAGGGGCCCTAGAGCCAGTGACCCTTATTCTCGGGGAACTTAGGCAAATAGCACAAACTGATATCAGCAAAGATTGTACTCAGGGCCTGCTGGGAGCCTGAGAGAACGTGACAGTGGCTCTACCCCCACCCAACAGCTCTTTCCCCTGAGACATATCCTGACCACAGGCCAAGAGGCAGAATCTTCTGGAACCTACAACAGGTATCCCCCGATGCATCCTAGGAGCCAGGATGCCCTTGGATGAGGCCATATCTGGCTGGGGACCTGCTCAGGCTGTGCCAGCTGAGCCTGAGAGAGGTAGAGGGGGTGCTCTATATGGCAGAGCCTGGAGATTCGTCCTGGTTATAATAGTGCCCTGTCAGTGTCCTGGAGTGGAGAAACCAGGAACGGATCTCAGGAGACAAAGCCTATTGTACTCCCCCTTCTGGCTGCCAATCCTATTACTGGGTGACAGATGCTCCTTCCAGAAGCCTCCAGAACTTCCCTGGAGAGTGAAGGTGTTATAGGGAGGGGACAGAGGTCTGTCTACCACCTCTGGCCAAGAGTTCTGTTCTGAACTTCACAGACTTGTTTCTGTACCCCATGTGCAGCGGCCATAAATGCTCCCAGCTTGGACAGAGGTGAGCTGGGCCTTGGAATCATGTAGGCTGGAGCAACTGTCCCCACGTTGGGCTGCATCTGGAAAGTCGGGTGAGAGTGCCTGCCTCCAGGGCTGCTGGGATTCAGCTCAATGCCATGAAACCTCCTTGAAGCAGCCACTCCACAATGCCTGCTTTCTCAGTTTGCCTTGGAATGCCAGGCCTGGGAGAAAGGTTGGGCTTCACAGTCAGTGCTGCCCTCCTTGGGAGCCAGGAGAGGCCTGGAGGGCAGCGCATGTGCCCTCCTGGATCTGCTTTTCTGGATTGCATCCATGTGATGCGTTCTATTCTAGACCAAATGTGCTGGGGTTTAACAACTGGGGCAGGAGGCAGGAGGCCAGAATCCCTTCCCTGGGTCTGCCATAAAGCCACTCAGTTAGCTTCTTTGGGACTCAAAGCTCCAGACCAGGGAGATAAACACTTTCTCCTTCTCCTTCAACCCTAAGGTGTGCTCATGAAAATCATTCACAATGCGCAGAGACTTGTAGCTTCTCAAGTTTTCTCACACCCAAGATCTCCTCCACTCACTATAACCCTGTGAGGATGGCAAGGCAAGATTTCACCTTCATCTCATGCAGCTGCAGCCCATGATCTTGAGAAGCAGCTTCTTCAGGGACCCATTGAGACACCTAGACCCAGAGCACACTTATGTCCACCCTCTGTGGGTCATCTTTCTTCTTTCATTTCAAACTTAAATGCTGATGTTGAACCTTTGCTGAAGTTGTATCAATTTCCATATGGTGGCCCTCTGAGTTCAGCACTAATGATTAGGCTAGTCCCATGTCCCATGCCTGTCATGATAGACTGGCCTCCAAGGGCTTTCCCTCCACCCTCTGCGGCAGGAAATGCTGCCCAGGACACTGCAGCCCCAAGACAAGTTGGACAGGAGGACATGCTGAACAGACTGAAGAGAGAAGAGACAGGAGACGGTCTGTGGCATCATTCTGAATGGGGCAGTGTTGAGCATGAGAGGAGACTGGGCATTCCTGTTGAGGTTTGCTTATTTCTGGCGTTTTTGCCTCTGTTGCTCTGGGCTGGAGGACAGAGAAGGGAGGGAAGGGCTCTGTCCAGAAGCTTCTGGTCCTTTGCTTATGTGACCCAGATACCACAAGTGTCAAAGAATGTCAGCTGACTGATTTGGAAAAGATTGAATGCTTCAGTTTTTATTAAAGAAACACACACACACACACACACACACACACACACACACACACAGGGTTAGAGCAGGTGCAGCCGCAATGCCCTTGTGGATTTTGGTTTTCAGGTGTGGGGGGTATAATTTACAGGTAGGAGGCTAAGCAGAGGCTTCATTTTGGGTTCCATTGATGCCACACACCCCAAAGTCAAGTACTACAGAAGGTGGGTAACAAAGGCCAGTTTCCCAACTCCTGCCCCTCCTCCCACCTGGGAGGCAATGATCTCAACCCTTCTGGCTCTAGGCTCCATAGTGACTACTCCATCCCTCTAAATAGTGTGCTTACAATCAATACTTCTCGTTTTATTCACTTGTCACAACTGTAACTATGTACAGAGCACCTTCCACGTGCCCAGCTCTGTTCAGGCACCAGGAACTTAGATCTTCAATTAATGTTCTATTAAGAGGTAAGGATTCAGCTCACCTGTGGTAGCCCCTTCTCCAAGTACAGCTGTCTCCTGATTGCATTCTGAAAGAAGAAGACAGTTTATTGGGCAAGGTGAAGGTGATAGCAAGTTTAGAAAGTTATGACACAGGTTATTTTTTGAAGGCAAGAGACTTGGATAAAAATACTTTTTGAAAGTAAGTCTCTGAAGTGTCATGAGAGGTCGAGAGGCTCCTGGACACGGAATCACATTGGAGTGATGATTCCACAGACCTGAGATGCCTAAAGAGGACTTGACCAAGTGTGGCAGCAGAGATATGCACACAGGGGACCCCCTTTCCCTGCAAGCATCTGGAAAGGAAGCAGCTTACAAAGACTTACCCTCAGGAGTGCTTGAGGCTGCTGGCGATATCTGGATAGAGTCAGGGATCCTGGATTTGAGATCCAGCCACCTCTTTGCCTAGACCTCGGTTTTCTTATCTGTAAATTGGCAATGAGTCCAGCTTCCCTATGTTGATATGAAGGTGAAATTGTAAATTGATCTACCAATTCTAAGGCTCCATAAAGTTAGTCATTAGTAGGGAACATGTGTAAAGAATGCCTGAATGAGATTCTATATTAAAATTTCATTATGTCTTATTTTCCTTTCTAAAAATAAATGACTCCTGCCACTAACTTATAATAATTCTTATTCATACTCTGGATAAGAAGAGATATCACAGTCATTCCTTCTTGTGGAATGTCGGGGTTTTAGCTCTAGCCTGGCTAAAGTTAGGGCCAAACCCTCAACATAATAACTTGGCCGATGTCGGGAAAGAAGGACCTCGGGAGACCTTCAGATGGTTGGAGAAGGACAGGGAAGGTTTATTGGGGTGCTCCCCTTATGGAGAGCAAGGAGCAAGCAGCCCCTATAGAGCAAGGCTCTATCCCTTTACGTGCTGGCTCTAGGCCTGCAGCATAGAATGCTAAGGCTCTAGGCCTGCTAAGCATAGAAGGCTAAGTGCTGGTACAGCTCAGCCTTAAAGGCACAGCCACAGCCGCTGATGTTTAGTTGAGGTCCAATGGTCTTGACTCTCGTGGCTCGCCTTCTTTACCCCTCTCCTTCCCAAGGATGGGAGGAGTTGGGAGGCTCTTTGGGGCCCCTGGGCTTGAACTCGCCGGCTTGCTTGTAGGTCTTGCTGGAGTAGGGAGCGCTGGTCCAGGTGATGAGGTTCAGGAGATGGTCAGAGAGGTGAGGATCGATGGTGCTACAGGGATCATAGGGGTGAAGATGGGGTCCAGGAGCCCTGCTTTTATAGGGTCCTGGAGGGGTCACATGGTGGAGTTCAGCCAATCAAGACACACAGCTGGCAGGTACAGGGGGCAAACGGACATAACTGCCAAGTAGAGACAGTTACTACCTGCAAGGTGGTGAGGGGAGCCAATCAAAATTAAGGTGGTTAAGGCTGGTCAAGCTGGCTGGGGGCCATCTTTGCTCACTCGATGGGAGGGGCTGTTTTGAGCGAGTGAGATGAGCCCTGGGGTCAACTAGGGGTCAGCCTCTTAGGCTGTTATGAGGGACCCTAGCTGGGAAATATTATTTTAAAAATCCCCAACAGTGGAAAGACTCCTTTAGTTCAATAAATCTTTAAATGTTAAGGCTGAGTTTTCCCTTTGGGTCTCAGAGATTGATGACTTGTAACTATCTTACATCACTGTGAAAGAAGTTCATTGACTGGTTTGGTATTTGGAGGTAGGCTGTCACGTTGAAGCAGAATCACAAAATAATTAGATTCTACTATATAAGAACCTCCATCCATGTAAACCAAAATTTATCTTAAGCTTCCTCTTGCCAGGAACCGTGTTAATGAAGGATTGCTCAGAGATGAACGTGACCTTCACCATGCCAGGCAGGGATGCACTCTGGGGAGCAGACACATACATGAATTTAATGCAAGATGATCAGGGATCAGGGATCAGTTCTAAAATAGAAGTATTCTTTTGTGCCATGGGAAAGTCAAGGAATACAAGATTAGTTCTGATTTGGGGATATCTGGGACATAAATGTAGGGAAAGTGCAGTTTAAGCAGAGTTCTGAAAACATACTGGATTGTTGGCAGAATTAGAGGGGAGAGGTCCTCCTGAGCAATACAGAGCTTAAAGAGTATTGGGGGAAGAGCAAATGGCCTGCAGTTTTGTGGAAGAGAATAATGGGGAAGTGGTTTGGGGCCAGACAAGGGTAGAGAAGACTTGAGACCTAGCTGAGGCTGGTGTAGTTCTGTGCACCGTAGCGTCTCTGGAGGGGTGAGAGGAGATCAGGTCAGAGCTTTTGTGGGAGAAATGAATCAGTCATAAGCAAATGGAGACATGGTCTTTCCCTTTCCTGCTCCACAGGGGGGTGGTTTGTGGGAGGAAAGGTGGAGCAAAGGCTTTGGGAATGTATTTGACTATGCTCCCCCCAAAACCACTCCTGTCTTGGTTTTATAAATACCCAATTACCTGTTCACTTCCCCCATTACTTAATCTGTGAAATCAAGTCACTGCTAATTCTAACTTCAGTTTCCATGTCTGATGCTCTTCCTCAAATTATAAATAACTGCACAATGTGTGGAAACTTTCCAAGGGCAGTTTAGGTGGGGAAAAGCTAACATACAATTAACAAGCTTATCAGACACTAAATTGTTACAAATAACAGGAAAAGTACATTTGCAATATTAAAAAAAAAGAGGATATGTTTTCTAGGAAGTCATTGCATATTAATAAGGGGAAAACAGCCTATGTGCCAAACCTCAGCATATAAAGGTGAGAGGCCTTTGTGGGTTAATATCCACTGCCACCATCATGGCCACAGGTGGGTAAGCACAATGCTGTTTCTGCCTCATGAGCCTGTGACCACAGGTGAGTCCTGAATCTGACAGCTTCTCACATACCTACAATGTGGAAAATGGAACCATTCTTCTGTCTCACAGAATTATTATGAAGTCTAAATGCGTTAATGTGAGTAAAGCTCTTTGAAGAATACCTAATTAACCAGTGAATCTATCATATTCATACTACATAAGCATTGTATATTATTGTTATTTCATTTCTCCACCCCTCAAGGAAGGAGGAAACCCAAATGCTTGAAGACTTACTGTGTGACACTTTCATACTTATTCCCTCATTTAATTTAAGATTGACAGCTCTCTTCATAAGTTGTTATTATCACCAAGTTATAGTGAGAAGGAAATTGTGAAAAGTTAGGTGACCTTGCTATGGTCACGCAGCCAGAAGTAGACTGGAACTCAGGAAGATCTGGTCTTACATAGCTCCCACATAACGTAATGAACTCTGTGTTAAGAATGTTCTAGGCAAGGTTGGGTCATCTGGTTTTCTATGTCTGTTTGGCTATGCTTTGTTATGCATTATTAATGATGGGCCAGATCTTTCTCTTCTGGTCTTATTTGCTAATATTAACAGCACAGGTAGCTTTCATGGACTGAAGGCACTAAGTGGTCTTGCACTCCATGGATATCATTCATTGTTATTTCATGGTTGATTGAGACAGAGACAGACAGACAGAAAGCAGCCTAGGAATGGAAATAACAGCCTCTTACTGATACCTCTTGACTTGGAGGGAAGATGGAACAGCCATTGAGGTTGAAGAAAATCCATCTGACAGGTTTAATTAGTGGATGGTTATAATCTCTTACACTGTGGAGAGCTTAATAGTCACAAAGTCCTTTCTCATATATACGTATTATTTTGAGCTTGGGCATTTTTTTCACAGCCAATGTTGCTGCCTCTCATGGTGAGAAGAATATTAACATCAAACACATGGCAAATAACTTTGAAAGTGAGAAGGAAACAATGAGCATGTTTTAGAGGTCAAGGACAGTGCTGTGGTCTTGTTCTAGGACTGTACACTTTACAGTAAGATATATGTTCCTACACAAAAGCTCTGTCTGCAGCCATAGCACCCTGGCATCCGATCCTGCCTGATCTCGCAAGTGAAGCAGGGTTGGCCTGGTTAGTCTTTGGATCGGAGACTGCCTGGGAACACCAGGTACTGCAGGCTAGGGAGAAGGACCTGGCAATCCATTCCCAAAACAATCAGTCATCGAAAACACTATGAATATCAAAGAAGCACTGACATAGTGCTGGGCATGGCACAATGTCAGGGAGTGTTTCTTTCTATTGTATACAGGGTCACTATGAGTTGGACTTGACTCCTAACAACAACAGCAACACAAAAGCTCAGGCTAAACCCTTTGGAGTATTAAAGTACAAAAGACTCACCTGGTAGTTAGCTCTTAGAGCAAGATCCATTTCTCCTCCAGCGGTTAATTACTCCAAGGGGATCAGTGTGTAGGGTGGGGTTAAAAATCACTTTGTATTTGACATCAGACCCTCTTCTCCCCCTGAGTTTCTTTGATGCAAATAGGAAGTAATTCTAGGAACGTCTGACCCTGTGTCCTTATTGGGAGTCACTTAGAAGCTTCATTCTTGGCATATCCGCGAGGGGCCCATTCTGCTGCAGCAGTACTCCTGAAGGAAGCAGCTGGTTGAGTTCTCATCCTGCCTTTGTTCTCCTCTTTCAAGGAAAAACTCTTTGAGAGCTGAGTATGTCTGTGTCCCTCTGCCCTCATCCTTCCCCCTCCTGAATCTAGATGACTGGTGAGAAACAATGCCCTCTTCATTAATTGCCAGGGCTAATTAACCATATTGTGCCCTTCATCCTGAGAAATCTTTAATGACTACCTGGCACTTGGCTGGGGTTCTTCATTATATAAACTCACAAACACTTAAGGATATACTCTTTCTATCAGTCAAAGCTAAAGTTTCTATATTTAGGAGAATTTTTTCCAGCTCCATATGGGTTTTCCCTACTCCCTAAGTCCATCACTATCTTAGTGTGGACCCAAAATTCAACACAGCCAGAGAACACAGCTTTGCTGACTTCAGGCATGTGATGGGACAGAGTTCAGCAGGGCAAATGCCAGCTTCATGCCCTGGTGAGAAGGGCCTAGCAAAAGGAGAAGTCGACAGGGAGGTTTTCAAAGCAGAGGGATGATTTTCCAGGACCGGAGAGCAATGCTGATATTGAGGACTGCAACCCGATAATATACAAAGTGTGCCTCTGTGGCCCATGTCCAACAGGAGGTAGGTACAAGGTCCTTGAAGACTGGTGGATTCTGAAACCAAGGTCTGAAGATTAGACTGAACTACTGTGCAGGAGAAACATAGAATGGGTTTGTCCCAGAGAATTTTTGGGACTCTGAGTTGGCTCATCAACTCCAGCTGCCCTTTCTGGGCAGGTGTCACCTAAGCCCACATCATAGTCCTGATGCCACTTTTTCTGCTGTGTGGCTCCCACTGCTCGCTCTTCAACACATGGAGCCCCAGACATCTTTACCAAACACTCTTTCCTAAATCACCCCACAGTCTCCTTCCTTTTGCTGTGTGTGCACTCGTTGCTTCACGGCTCCCCTACTTTCACCCACCTTCTAGGCAACATTTTGAGATTTCTTGCTGGATTCTCTTTCTCCTTGCCCACATTTCTCTTCCTTGTATAGCCATGCCATTTCCCTTTCCCCCTCATCTGCCCTGTCTGCCCCTGTATCACTTTTGCATAGATCACCTTAGCAGCTTCTTAATCATCTCTTTCTCTCCACTCTTTTTCTGCCCATCCATCCTTCATAGAGCTGCTCAAGACAGTTTCCTAAGGTGCAGCTCTGTTCATTTTATTTTTCTCCCTCAAAATCCATAGATAGTCCCCACTGCTGTTCCTTGGCATGTCATCTGCAGTGAACACTGAGTGCTCCTCATGAGCGTTTCAGTCACTCCCATCTGGACTTTTCCTCATCTTTGCTTCTGGTTATGTTCTTCCACCCTCCCTAATTTCTCTTTTTCCATAATTATCCTTATCAAAATCTTCAAAATTCTTTGTAAAAATCTTCAAGCTTCTTCTCAAGTCCTACTTCCCTTTAAAAGAGTTATTTGTTCATTCAACGATCAAAATATTTACTACATACCCCTAGGTATCATACTCAGATCATAGTCATCTTCTTGATATCACTTCTGGAGCAGCCTTCCCAAATGCCACAGATGTGAATTAATATCCCCCTCTCAACTGCTCCATCTCGCATCATTCTACTGCAGAGTATCATATTATTTCTTCAAAATACATAGCACAGCTATTAGTATCTATTTATGATTTTATTTATTTAAAGTCTACTCTTGCCATAGATGATCACAGACAATGTCTGTCTTATTCATGGCTGTCTTGTCAGTGCCTACTGTGCATAGGATTTAGGCAGTAGTTACGAATGGGGAAATGGATGTGCAAAGGCCCTTCAGTGGGAAGGAAAAGAACTTTACCAGTACTTAAAGTCAGAATTAACTTCCCTGATTCCCCTGCTCGCAGAGTCCTTGGTCCCTCAGTGATGGCGTATTTTGACATTTTCTCTGTAGTAGAGTAAACTGAATTTTATATCATCCTTTAGGCCAAAGATTCTACTTGTAAAGACTGTATATTATTCACTTCACTCAATCCAATAAGGTATTTCTACACACCTGGTAGGTAGGCTCCAGAGAGGGTGGCAGCACTAGTCATACAGTGGTAAGTGAAGCTTGCCATGCTCCCGACAGAGGGCCAGCTTCTGTCTCTACAAGATTTGGCATAGACCAGTGACATGGTAGACACAGCCAAAACCCAGGAAATATGTGGAATCAAGTATCTAGGAGTGTGTGCTTGCATGATAACAAGATCAGCTGGATTTCCTATTGGAATCCTTACTACAAATGCTCCTAACTAGGTTCTATAGCTTTTCTATAGGTAATTGTGGGGACCAAGGTACCACTGACCCTCCTGTAGAGACTGCAGGGACACACATTCAGTCCACATTCTTTTCCCCTGGAAACTTGGACTCAAACTGTCCCCTGGGGAGAGCAGACTTTCTGCCAGTTTCGAGTTGTTTGACCATGTTCTAGTCTGAGCTAATTTTGTAAGTAAAATTGCTTAACAGTGAATATGAAATCTTTGACTGAAGCCCAAATATATAAATACCCATCACATTTCCTTCCTCTCCAATTTTGCAATCATTCAAAAAAGCTGTTCATGTTGTCCAGCATAATTAGTTATTTATACACCCTCATGTGGTCTATTGTTCAGAATTAAATTGTCTGGTATACAGAATTTCTCTTGCAAGGCTTATTTTGCCATTTTACTGCTTTGTGGAAGCTGTTTGTAAATATGTCCTTGTGGAACCCTTTGGGATATGTCTTAATGCATCAGGATTGAGGGGAAAATAATTCAGTCCATGGAAGCAAATATGCGCTTTGAGGTCTCACCCATCTCCTGCCCTCAAACACAAAGATTACTGAGAATTAATCCTTTCCTTGAAGACCCAGGGGGAATTGAAGCTAGTCCCCAGAAATGGGAAATGAAAAGGACTCATCCACAGCCTCCTGTGGGTTGGTGGCAGAGTCAGTCTCAAATTCTATTCAGCTGACTCCATGTATTTTTTACTAAACCACTCGCCATTGAAAATGCCATGAGGGTCACTATGAGTCAGACCTGACTGGATGGCACCTCACAACAACAAGTAAGTATAGCAGCACAGGACTCCCCAGCCATCGCCTGGCTTGTTACTACCTGCCCCTGAACTAGGTGGTTCCAAAGTGTTCTGCCCAGGGCCCTTGTGTCTGTACTTTATAGCTCTTCTTTCTCCTCTCAAATGACATACCTACTAGCTATCACTGATGAGTGTGGCCCATCATGCAACAACTTTGCCTTCCCTTCTGTCATATGTGGTCAAAGACCCAAGATGGTCCCCAAATTTAATGTAAAATTAAATTTGTTTCTGAGTGAAGGTCTGAAGGGCTCTGCCTCATGAGATACATCTATAACTTTTATGGCTCAGAATATGGTTTCTCTTAGTAACTGTTTCATGTGCACTTGCTAAGGATGAACACTGTATTCTCATTGGCAGAGTGTTGTTCAGATGTCAATGAGGTCCAGTAGTTGATGGTGCAGGTAAGTTCTATCTCCTTGTTGGTCTTCCATCCACAAATTTTACACTGTGGAATTTGTAAGTATAGCATGGCTGTTTCCTCTGGGCTAGACATGACTATCACCATCTTAAGGCAAATAGCCATGATAACCTACTGAAGATCTTGCCTGCAGGGCCTATAATGGTAGAGGCCCTATTGGCACTCCCTCATGGAGGGAGAGGGTAGGTCATGGAGCACTTGAGGCACAAGATCCTCATGAGACCTCCCTCCTCAAGTTTCCTCCTACCATTATATAGGAGGCAAACAATTGACTGGGGGTTAGGAATCCTTAGGGTGGGAGACTTCTTGGTGGTACAGCTGTCTGTGAGATTCCTTACTACTGTACATAACCCTGATAAACTTACTGGCTTGCCATGTTGGACTTGATGGAATCTGTTTCTTTGGTCTGTTGGTACCCTCTCTGGTTGGGGTGAATAGATGCTCTTTGATAACTTCCCAGGAAAGTTATGCAACAATAACAGTAGCTTTATTTGTTCCCACATCTTTTTGGGTTTTCTTTCTGTATGAGATTACAAGTTCCTGATTCCTATCTTAAAATGGGACTTTCTGGCCAGCCATGTCAGCATTTAAAATGGTTGAGCAAATGGTGTGATCTGAAGAACCCAGAAATTCTTCCAACGCACATATATGGGCTGTCAGTATACAAACCTACTGCAAAGATCTTATAGGAATTCTGAGAGTAAGACACATTGTTATACTTGGGAAACATCAGATCAGTTAGCCAACATCACAACACTTAAAATTCATTATCTTCCAATGTTATTGTTCATAAAATTCCCAGGTTTTGAATGACATATATTAATAAAATTTTATGTTTTAAATCTATTTACTATTTTATACTTTTATTTTAAATTATTAAGTATGTAATCACATAGAAAAGATATAACAGTGGTCATGTACTCACCACCAGAATACATTTTTCCTTATTTGTCTCAGACCCTTTTTTCTTTAAAGAAATTAAATATTATACACACAGTTAAAGTCCTCACCTTCATTTCTTCTTCCTCCCTCTTTTTCTCCCTCCTACCCTCTCAGTAGGACACCACTAATCTGAATTTGGTGGGATTATCCCCTTGAATGTTTTTGTATTTTTACTCTAAGCAAATGCATCCACAAGCAAAATTTTCATGGTATTTATTGGCTTTAATCATCAGAGGGAGGAAAAAAAAAAGACTCTGTCATGTTTAGAAGCCCTAAATCCATTGTGATCTCTGTTCCTTCTAATTAGATTTTGCACTAATCCTGGTTTTTATGTTCCTTTTCTGGAGATCTACCTTTCCAGCTTTCTTTCCTCCCAGCTAAAATCTGGTCTGTCTTTTGTCAGAAATAGTAGCTTGGACCCTACTTCTGTGATTTGGGCTTCCAGAAGCTGCCTGCCTTAGGAATTGCCAAACCCAAATCTGTATACTCTCGCCGCTGGGTGAGACAAGCCACCAGGCTCCTGTACTGGATCTGTGAGTGGATGGAGTTGCTCTTGTCAGATCTGACCTCCCTGGCTCAGTGTTCCCATGCTAACGGCCAGGTTCTGTCTGTCCCCATCCTGCCTTACCTGTTCTGATGGGATTTTCCATGGTTGGAAGCCAACCCTTTGAGAAAAGACATCAGGGAAGAGCTGAGATTGGGAGGGAGGAGGGCTGATGAATATGGTGATGATGATTGAAAGTAGCTAACATTCATGAGTAATGTAATCAAAATGGTAAGATCTAAGCTCTAATATAATATATTCAAAATTTGTTCTTTAAAGAATAGATACTGTTTATGGTTGCACCCACAGAATGTCAAGTGTTATGCTAGATACTTTATAATCTTATTCTTAAAAAGTAATCCTATATATAGGCAATAAAGCAGAGGCATACAGCTGCAGTGCATTATAGTGGAAAAATAATGGGATTTAGGATAATACAATTGAACTCTGCTGCTTGCAACTGTATTGGCTTGAACCAGTTTCTTAACTTTCCTGAGCATGGCACAAAATAGATGCTTAATAATGATAGCAATTGTTACAAAAGACCTGGGTTCTTGTCCAAGTTTAAAATGCTGGTATACAGTAGGACTGGGATTAAAACCCAAGTCTGTTCCTCTCAGAGCTACCCTTTTTTCATGAAAATATATGTTCTCCATAAAATAAATGTCATGGTATATCAAAAAAGCACTAAAGTTGAAATTAGAAGTCTTGAGTCCTGTTCTCTATCACCAATGAGCTGGGTGACCTTGGACAAGTTATTTCTTTTCTCTTTTTCCTCTCTTTTCCCCTTTATGACATGAGAGGGTTGAACTCAACCTCTAGATTCTCTTTCTTTCACCTCCAGCATTCTGTTCCCCTGTTCAAGAAACACAGCATCAAATTGCCTTAGCAAGTGACATGAAGGCAACGTCATTGATATCTTAAAAGTTAGGACAGGACAGGGGGCAAAGCTTCTGTCAACTTCTTGCCTGAAATTCTTAACAAGTGAAACATGTTGGATTTCTTATATGCTTCCCAACTTGAACTGGGACAGGATCAAGATCATAGAGGCTTTGTTGTTGTTAGGTGCCGTCAAGTCGTGTCCCCACTCATAGGGTTTTCAATGGCTGATTGTTTCAGTATAGCCTCCAGAGTGGATTGCCATGTCCTTCTCCCATTTTTGTGGTGCTGGGAATTGGACCCTAGACCTCAGAGACTGCAGAGCAGCATTCTACCAACTGAGCTAAATCCCAGCCCATAGAGGCTTTAGAAGACAATAAAACCAATTGTCTGAATCCATTGCTTCTTTAGACAAATTTCTTCTTTTCCTTCTTTTTCATTTTTTAAAAATGAAGGACTGAAACCCCATGGTGTTTAATTAAAATAACTTGGAGATACAAAGTTACAGGAGGGATTTTATTTCTATTCCAGGTTTCATGTTTTCATTTTCTCTCTAGTTCTTTCTAATTTTATTTGAGAGAAAGGTCAAGGAGTGAGATAAGGAGAGAGAGAAAGAGAGAGAGAGAAAGAGAAAGTAAGAGAGAGTAAGAAATTTCATCAGAGTAAGAAATCATGAAAGAGGTCCTATATTCCTGTTTAGTGGGTTTTAAACTTGTTGGCCAGCACCCTAGGGCTACTGTTTGCTGAGGCTAAAGGTAGGAAAAAACCCTTTTAAGAATCTTGCTAGGTGTGGTGGCACATGCCTGTAATCCCAGTGACTTGGGAGGCAGAGGCAGGAGGATCACCAGTTCAAGACCAGAGGCAGTCTGCATAATTTAGTGAGACCCTGTCTGAAAAAAGTGAAAAATTGGGCTTGGGGTCCAGCTCCATGGTACAGCACTTGCAGAGCATGCAAGTGGGAGACCCTGGGTTCAACCCCCAGTACCAAGAAAAAAAAAAAAAGAAAAGAATCTATTGGCCACTTTTGGATCACATTGGTGGACCTTTGGCCTTAGGGTCAAGGGAATACTCATTTGCTCATCAAGTCTCTATGGAGCTCCTACTATGTATCAATCACTGTAGCATGACCTGGAGTAGGAAAGGAAGGGGAGACTCCCATTCCCACCCATGGGGCTTACATGCCAGTGGAAAGGAAGAAACGTGAACATAAATAACAATTATGAAACCCCTGAGTCCTTATGAAGGAGCTGGGAAACCCCCTTGGAGCTGTGGGTTGGGCTCTGGTCTTAGAGAAGAATTTCTGCTCTATCTCCACCACCCATACATTTGATTCCTGCATTTGAACACAATCTGCCCTCCTTGTCATCACTGGGAATTAGGTGGCCCTCTGGGGCCTGCCCTAGCCTCCTGGGGTACCTGGCCTCCTCACCTACCTTCCTGCTCTGTGTCTCATCTACTTCTGGCACTGCTCTGCTGGGGCTCTGTTCTCAATGCTGGCAAGCTGGAGTTCTCAGACTACTTCTTTCCAGCCCTTTGTGGACTCTTGTTGGTCTCTTGACCAGGAATTTCTCTCATCTCTGTCTCCATGTGTCTAGACCTGGCTCATTCTTCCAGGCACTCCTCAGGCTCCTTTACCCTGACTGCAGTCACTCCTGAATCCTTTCCCACCTGGGAGTATTTGCTTGCTCTTCTCTGATGCTTTATGATGATTGGTTATTGTTCTAGCCAGAGTGCTCATCAATTTCTGCTTGGTGTTATATAGTCATTTGTACATTCATCTTAGGCACTTACCTACTTATTCCAACCATGAAAGCATGGATATTATTTACCTCTGTAGCTCAAGTTGGACCAGACACAGTTAACATACGGCAACATTGATTGAATCAATGCTCCGCACAATAACAGAGTTTTGAACTATGCTATAGGGCTCTACAAAGAGTATTCATGTATAGTATCTAATTTAATCTTGCAACAATCCTATGTGAGAAGAATTATTATAACCCTATTCTACAAATGAGGAAATAATACAGTGGATATTTACTGACAACAAACTTTCTGCTAGGCATTATGCTATGAATGTCTACATATGACATTGTTGAAGCCTCACCCACTTCTAATAAAATGTTTGTACCAAGCACTTTTTTCCAGGTACATTTTCAGCCCTTTAAATTTATTAACTCGTTTAATTCACACAACAATACTATAAAATCTGTACTATTATCATCCTCATTTTATACATGAAGAGATAGAGGCATATGGAGTTTTTAAAACATATCCAAACAAAAAAGTAGAATTCAGATTCTAAATTAGATAGTGTAATTGTAGAGATGACCATTTGCATAGGAGCACTCTCTTCCTCTCTTGACTCAGTGTTGCCAGTACAGTTCTGTACTGCCTCTATGAAACATAATTACATCTATTTTACAGATGAGAAAACTGAGACCAAGAGAGACTAAGTAACTTGTCAATGTTATACAACTGGTTAGTGCATAGCCTGGGCTCATAGGTGAAAGTCATGTTCTGAAACCCTCATTTTTGTTATCAGAGAAATGTGACTATAGCCAGCGTAGGTATTCCACACCTGTTGTGAGAGTTTTATGATTATTTCTTTGTGTCTACTATGCTCAGTGCACTGGACTGAACCTTGTGTTGACTCCACAAGGAGGTCCCTACAAACATTAAGACATTGTTCTTCTAAGAGGCAAGTAAAAACCAATTAGCATAACCTCCCCACTTATTTCCTCTGCATTTTTCTTTTAGTACATTACTTGATGCTGCTGCCTCTTATCCAACTGCCTTGGTAGAGACTTTTTTTCAGTACTTGCCATTGAATGTAGGGCCTGTGCCTGCTAGGCAAGTGCTCTACCACTGAGTTGTACCTCCAGTGCCTGTTTTTAAAATTTTTAATTTTGAGACAGGGCCTTGCTAAGTTGAGCTGGCTTTCTCTGGCCATGAACTCATAATGCCTCAACCTCTGAAGTTGTGGGGATTACCGGCCTGTGCACAGTGTCAGCTCCCTGGCAGAGATTTGGGGTGACAGGAATAGCCAATGGGAGCACAGGTAGAGTTAAATAAGAAAGGTGAGGTGCAGATAGGTCCAGGCAGTGAGTGGGACTAGCTTTGTTATTTGAAGTCAGATAGAGTGACTGGGCTTACAGACCTCTGCCTAGAAAAGATGCAGCTCTCAACAGCTACTTCCTTATCGTCCACTACAATGGGAGGGGGACGTGAGAATGGTGGCCTCAGACATGCAGGGAGAGGCTGGTAACAACAGTGGATACCCAGGTTGATTACAGAGATGCTGTCTATGACTCAATGGATTCACACTTTGCAGACCAAGTGGGGATGCTGAACTCAGCTCAGGAAAGGGTAGGGATCTTGGTTTTGGCACCCTACTTAGACACTCATCAGCAGATGGTTGTGACCAAGTCACTTTCTCCCTCCAAGACTCCATTTCTGCAGGGACTTTGTAAAATGGGCACAAGATTTTTTGCTGTGCTTGTGCAGACTGGATTAGGTCATGCTGGTCATGAAACTTCTTGGCTAACTGTGAGCAATAGGTGCCTATAAGATGCTGACAGGAAAGCACAGTCTAGATTTTGCCCCCTGCATAGTTCCTCATTACAGGACTTTGCTGACAGAAGCCACAGCAGATTGTCTCACACATAGCTAACAGGAGAATGGGCATAGTTTTCAACATTGCCCAGTTTCCAACCCTGGGCCTATTAAACTTGATGAGAATCAGCTGGCTTTAGTAAGTTCTTCCTACAGGAGTGGGGGTGGGGTGGGGATAGCTTAGGACGGGCTAGGTGCTGCCAGAGGAGAGGAGAGGAGGAGGCATTTCCTATGCCAAAGATCCCTGCCTGGAAGTTCATGGCGTTGAAGTGAGACTGGCTTCAGGTTCCAACCTGTAAGGCAAACAGAAGGGCTATTAGAGACCCTGGCTTCATCTGAGCTCCGCACTCACTGTCACATGCCCCTGGCATGTACCAGCCTCAGTTGCTCCATCTGTAAAACAAGATATTTCTTTCCTACATCTTGAAAAGGTCTGAGGCTCTTCTCATCCACGGAGAGATGTCTAAGGAGGGAGTGAGAAGGGCAGGAAAAGTCATCTTGTCTCTTTGCTGGGTCCCTAAGCTCAAGGCTTCTGAAACCGATTCTGGAATCCATCCCCAGGCGGAGGTAGGGGAGCGCGAGAGGCTTCTTGTATGTCAGCGAGTGTGCATGCGTGACAGAGGGCTTTAAATGACTCACTTTGTATCTAGCAGGGCAGCACCTGCTCCTCAGCCTCCAACAGCAGTGCTAGCAACATGATCATTCAAAAGCCACCACTTTCCATTCACTTCTATAATTAGCGCACGCGACGCGGCGCCGCTGGCGCAGGGGGAGGCGGTGTCGGGGGGTGGCCCCCGAAGCCTCTGGCCCCGCCCAGACACCGCCTCCCGCCCCCAAGCCGGTCTCGGGATGTGCCCCACCCCCACCGCCAGGTCCGCCCCGGGAGGGGTCCAGGCTCCCAGTACCGCAGGATCCTGGACCACAGGGCCCGCCATGCCCGAGCCTCGCGATCACTGTCCTGCGGTGAACGAGCACCTGGAGCGACACGATTCCAGCAGGGCGGCTGTATTTAGAGTGGCATCCCCGCCCCGCCCGCAGGCCCCTCGCCCCGCCCCCTCCCTGGCCCCTCCCAGCTACCGCTCCCTCTTTGTCGCATTACATAGAAATCTGAGATGCATTGGACGAGCTCCAGGGAACAGAATGTACTTGTCAGAGACCCGGGGCTTGATGTCTGCAAAATGTCGGAAACGCAGCCAAGAGCTGCTAACTGGGTCATTAACCTCCCAGAGCAAAGCGGGGACTGCAGGCCCGCTCTGCCTCCCTTCATCTAGCCAATAAAAGTGCCTCGGTGTGAGTGGAAGAAAGAGCCCACGGTTGGCTGCTTTGATTTCGAGGCACCGAAGGCAGGCGCGTCCCCTTCTCCTGGCCCAGGCCCCAGCTCTTCTGGCCGCCTCTGCGCCGCAGCGGAGTTTACAAGTGGCCTTTTCGAGTCCCTGAAACCCAGCAGGGCCGCGCTCACGCCTGTTACCCGGCAGCCCTTCCCTACCGAACAGCCTCTGATCCATTTCCTAGGGTCGGGAGATGAGGGATGGAGGCAGGGTGGCCGTGGGGAGAGAAAGTTCTGGGTCCGTCACCTGGAGTGAAGGGCTTTGCCACTATTCTCTTCTGCCCTTCCCTCTCCTGTCCCTTCCGTTCTTCTGTCCCCCTCTGCCCCCCCCCCCCGTGCCCCTCCCTTTTCCTCACATACTCCTTTATTAGTGGGGCGGGGCAGACAGGCTGATGCAGGACTCCAGGGCCTGGTTCCCGACTGGAGTTCAAATCACAGCTGTCACTTGTTATGCGACCTTGTGTGAGTCACTTCTCTGCTCTTCAATTCCCGTATTCCTTAACTGTTCACCATAATAACACCTTCCTGACCTATCTCACAAATAGGCAGTGGTCCTGACCGCCTTGACCTTCAGGCCTCTGAAAGCCCTAAAGTACAAAGTTACTCTGGACTTGTGTGCCACCAAATAGGCATAGGGGTGATCTCACCAGGAAGCTTCAAAGGTTGAATATTCACGAGGAGATAGCCCCTCTGATTCACCCTCCTCAAGTTCCCCAGCCCTGTTTGATTGCCAAAAAGGCACTTCCCACTAAGGTTGAAACCCAGGGCTCTAGTGGCTAGAGAGAGAAAGTGCTTGTACTGAAACCAGAAGCCAGGGTGCAGTTCCTCAAATGAGATTCCCTCACTTGATGGAGGAAGACAGCTTGAGCAACCTTGGAGATGTGGGTCTCACAATCTTAACAAAAGCCCCAGACAGGGAGAAATAATCTGTGCAACCATGGTTATGGATGGGACAATGTAGTGAATTTGAACCAGCAAATTAGAAGCAGGCCCAACCTGGCTTGGGTACCGTTCTTGCCCATCTCACCTTGTTCTCACCAAGCCTTCCACTGCAGCTGCATCAGATGACTCTGCCTCTTCACTGTGCCCTGCAGAGGCCCTGGGCTCCCCTGCCAATGGACCTTGGATGGGCCTTTAAAAATAGTTTAAAATATTTAAAAATTATTTGGACTGATGCCTTCTATGTGGCCTCTCATTGCCACATATTCAGATCCTCTATACCCCTCAAAACTCAGTTCATGCACCAACTCCTCTACCTCTTTCTTCTTCAACTCTTCCTGGGACTTTTTTTTCATAATGTGTCTGTATGAGACCCAGCTTGGGTCATTCCATCTTTGTAGCTGTGACAGTCCTCTTCCATGGTGGGCCTTTTCCATGGATAGAGATCATTTGTTGTTGATCTCCATGCTAATAATAAAGGGTACCGTCTATCCTGATTTGTCTTCCTAGCCTATGCCTTTTGTTCCAATATAATGAATTATTATTATTTTAAAATAAATGATTAATAGCTCTCTCTGCTGCCTGCAGCTGTACCCCTGTGGCATCCAATCCTGTCAGTACTTGGATGGGAGACTGCCTGGGGACACCAGGTGCTGTAAGCTTAGGAGAAGGATCCGGCAACCCACTCCCAAAATCAATCAGCCACTGAAAACCCTACGAATAGCAGAGAAGCACTGACAGTAGGGTTTGCTTGATGTACATAGGGTCGCTATGAGTTGGACACCGACTGGACAGTACCTAACAACAACATCAGCAACAAGTTCCCTCTGTCACCCTGAAATGCGTGGTTTACATGATATATGGTCATCCTACTTCAGGTCTTTATCCAAGTGCCTGGCATGGCAGCTGGGGCTTGGTATATATGCTAAATGCCTTGAGGAGCATTTAACAGCTGGTTCTTACTCAGTTCCCTGTGGCTGTCTCCCCAGCCTTCTGAAGACAGGCTGCCATTTGTTTCTCTTCCTCTTCCCTGGGGAAGGACTGCAGAAGGGCCTATTACTAATTTCCTTTTGGCAAGGCTTTCCAGGATTTCAAAATGCTCTGACCCAACAGGAAGTAGTTTACCACAGCCCTTCCCACTCTTCTTGGCTCCCAAGCAGTAGGATTGCCACTTGATATTGGAAATAGATATCAAACACCAAAGAATGCCTGTGGGGTCAAGTCCTCACTTCACCCTCAGCTATATTTTTGGCCTTGCGCAATTTCTTTGACAGTCCAACTCTTCAAGATTACCTTCATTACATGGTTGCCTAATTAGGGGGAGAGGGTCACAACTTGAAGAGCTTAAAGCTCTTTTAGTATAAAATATGAAGCTAACATTCTAGGTTCTGTTCAGAGGTTAGGAAAGACAAGGTCCCTTGCCTGCTTACGTCTTAATAAAAACTTACTCAAAAGGAAGTCTGTTGCAGCAAGGGTGAATTTTATTTTATATTTATTCATTTATTTATTTATTTATTTTGCAGAAGACACTAAGCATTTGGAAATAACAGTAGGCAAGACGCCTGGCCTTGTGAATGGGGGGGGCCCCAGCTCCAGTGTCAGGAAGCCTGGGTTGTTGTCTTCTCTGACTCACTGCTTGCTGGGGGTGAATCATATGCCCTTTCTGAGCATTGGGTCTCACTTCCTTCATCTTCCCTATAAAATGGGCGTACTTGCCATTCCTACCACACAGGAGGGGGCTGAGAGGCTTTAAGAGTCCTTGACAATTACACAAAAATATTATTAAAAGTAAAAATAAGCTGTGCATCTTCAATTGTCCGAGAGAAACTCATGGAGGGTAGAGGAGGCTGTTTTAGGAGGGTGATTTAGTTTTGGGACACCCCAGTTCGCTGAGAGCAGCTGCTCAGAAACTGGAAGTGGGCGGAAGAATCTGTCCCTAGATGGAAGTGGTTGTGAGTCCAGACTGTCTGAGTGGGACCAAGAGTCACCTGAGGAAGGCAGCAGCCAGCAGTCAGGAAGAGGAACATGGAGCAGGAATTAAAAGTAAATAGGGCCAATCTGTAGAGGGCTTTGAGGCCAGGCTGGGCCAGTGGGCTCTTCTGAAGGACATGGGAGATCAATGAAAGGTATAGAACACAATTGATCGGCAGTTTATGTTAGTGAGATATGTCTGTTCCATGGAGGGGCAGAAACGAACTAGGGTCTGTCACCCCTAGCAAATGGCAACTTTCTTTGGCCTAAGCTTTAGTTCTCATCTCTGTTGAATACATGAGTTAGTCTCCTACCAGTTCTAACATACTGTGATTCTGCAGTGAAGATGGCAAGGAAACAGGTTGTGCACATGTGTGTGTGCATGCACATGCATGGTTGGTGCAGGGGAAGAGGTAGGAAGGAGGTAAATGATTTGTTAGATACAAAGCCAATTCCAGAAATCTTGTTCTTCAGGGAGGAAGTCTGACCCATCTTCCGAACTCAGGCGGGTCTGAAAGACTCCCTGAGTATCCAGAGCATAAAGTCCTTTGTCTAGGCCTCAGAGCAGCCCATCTGCTCTGCAGGGCCTGGCCAGTGACCTCTGTCTAGACTTGTCTGCTATCTACTTCCTAGTCCAGCTGAGACAGCTCTTATCTGAAAAGACCGCATTTGGGTTCAAACTAGCTGCTCCTCAATATTTTTCAGATCTCTTCCCATCCTATATCTGATTTCCAGGAAGCCTTATACCAGCAAGGGCTACATGGCTTAGAAGCCTTGGAGCTATGCCTTGGAAATACAACTTGGTAGTGTGCTTTTGACTTGTACTAAGGTTTGCTAAAAGATTAGCCTGTAGAAGTTTCTTTATTATAGTGGTGCTGTCAGGATAGTGTCTGTTAAATTATTTAATGGCTTTTAGGTAAAGAGCATATAGGGTCACATGGAAAATTCCTCAGTGAAATCATATAGTAAAAAAGAAAATTACCTTTGGTTTATACTAGTTTCTTTTGGTATGAGGATAATTGCATTTATACTCCCACTTTATAATTGGATTTAAAAGTACTTGTGCTTTTTTATTGTAAAATTCTTCAAATATGTTTTCAAATTTTTGTTGCTATTAGGTGCTGTTGAGTCAGATCCAGTTTACAGTGACCCTCATAGGGTTTTCAATGGTTGATTGCCTTGGGAGTGGATTGCCAGGTCCTTCTCCCATTTTTGCGGTGCTGGGAATTGAAATCAGGACCTCTGAGACTGCAGCGCAGCGCTCTACAAACTGAACTAAATCCCAGCCCTCCTAAATCCTTAGCTGAAACAAAAGGTCCAAATTTCAGTGTGTCACAGGTGAAAGCAGTTTCCTCTGAAACTATTGCCTTAGTGCTCCTGTATTTGAGGTGTAGTTTGTGTGAGAAGTTTTGAAGGGATTGTAATCATCTCTAAGCAGCATAGGGACCCAGTGATAATTAGGGGAAGAAAATCTAAATAATCCTGTTAGGTTTATGGGGATTAGCAAGTCAAGTGAGGAGTTGTATTAGTCAGCTATCATTGTCATAGCAGAAACCCAACCCAAACTTATGGAGGAAAGAGATTCATTGAGGGCTCACAGCTATTAGATCACTCTATAATGGTGGTGGGGCAGACATGGCAACATCAGGAGGCAAAGCTTAAGCAAATGACTTTATGGCATGGCAGACAAGGAACAGAGAGCAGCCTAGACTGTGGGTCTGGTGTAAAAACTTCCAAAGCCCCCCCCCCCCCCCCAGGGAGCCACTTCCACAAAGTAAGAATCTTACCACCAAAAGTTCCATAACCTCCTAGGATGCTGCTGCCAGCTGGGGACTGAACATTAAAGGACATGACTTTTGGGGAGCACTTTATAGTCAAACCAGGATAGGAGGTTATGTGGTAGAAGGTACATTTACCCTATAAAGCACCATAATCCAGGTTCATTCTACCACTTACTGTGTGCTCTTGGAATATGTGTCTTGCATTTACTAAGTAATAGGGAGAGTAGTCAAGTGTTGACATTTCTCCTAGTTCTCTTGTTCTACTTGCAGAAATGGCAAAGTCTACACTGCTTGGCTGATGACGCTCCACCATCCCATCGTGGAGCCCATAAATCAGCTAAGATATGGATACCCACTGTTGGCCAAAGGGCATATGTAGACTGCTGGGAGAGTGGTGAGGAGTCTTCTCCCCCCTAACGTTCATGTCTGTATATTGAGTAAAAAAGACTGAATGGTCAGCTACCCTTAACTACTTTACATGGATTTTCTAAGGAAAAACTTGATTATAATTCTAAGATGCTAGAAACTCATAACTCAAAATATAAAATAAGAAATGAATCTGACAGATTCTGTAGTTCAACTCCCTTGCTTGATAGATAAGACAATGGAGACTCAAGAAACTTATTTAGAGACGTGATCAAAGACAGAGTCAAGCAGCCTTGGAGCCAAGGCTGGGGCACAGATCTCTGCTGCTCCTTTGGTACTCTTTTGTGGTTTATTTGTTGTTTGTTGTAAGTCAGAGCATGGTCCTTGGATTGCAAAAGATAAATCTTTTGCTAGTTGACCCAGTTGCTAAGCTTTCATTACATCATTCTTGGGCTTAAAAACTTTTGTGGATTTGTGTTACCCATTCCCGGTACAATGTTCACTTTGTGTCGTTATTTGGCCTCTTTCCATAATATCTGCTGCTACATTTTTTCCCCCTAAAATTTATAATCCTTTTGTGGCTGGGGAGGTAGGAAGAGGTAGACAGTCAGTCTTGCTTAAACAGACTTTGTTCTTTCCTATGCAGACCTATCTGGGTTGATCTTCCCCTGGTTTCTCAGACATCAGTAGCTCTACTGTACTACTGCTTGGATATCATGTTTCTTAACTCATTTCCTATGCTTTGAGGATAAATTAGTGTTTTGTTTTATTTTTTTCTTTCTCAATAGCAGTCAGAGAAAGAGTGGGAAAATGGGGTCTTCAGTAGAGTTTAACTAGACTATGAACATATTTTTATAAGGCAATGTAAGAAGGACCAATGAGATGTCCTTGAGGTCAGTTTAAGACTCAGATAACAACTAGCCCGCCCACTGGTGAAGAAAGCTAGGAATGTCCTCCCAGAGTTTACCATGGCCATCACCAAATCTGCTACAACAGCGCCCTCTGCTGGATTGAAGCAGGACCAGATATCCTCAGCCATCTTGGAAGTGGGGCCAACCGGATTTCTGAAAAGAAAAGGAAGACTGGGGTTTTCTTGAGAGAGGGGTTTCCACTCCAGGAAACTTTGAGCTACTGTATTTAAATATCAGCCCTGAATAAGGTGAACTCAGTCACCTTATTCAGGTCCTCTTGCTTCTGTTTTTTCATCCCTCCTCTTTCTATGTATTTGGCAATTTCATCCTAAAAGATCATCATGTAGTCTAAAAAAATAGGAGTTACACAGGAGAAATATAGTCTAGTAAAGTAAGTATAAAATTTAGAATTCTGCCTTATTATCGAGGCCAAATTGCTGAGTCATAAAGGATAATTTCTTGAAATAAATCAGTTTCAAATCTCAGATTATTTTACTCCTTTGGTTAATAATCTTCATTAGCCATGCATTGCCTATTAGATAGAGCCAGTGTCCTTTCTTTAGCATGCAAGGTATATTTGCAAGTTCAGGATACATTATTATTATTTTTTTGCATTTCATTTATCAAGGCTAATAGGATATTTTAAACAAGAACTTTATCCTGATGTACTTTTTAGGAACTGAATATGCAGTGAAAAAAAATTTAAAGTATATTTTATTATCAAAGTCACATATTTTATATTAAGCATCTAGCTCAGTAAACAGTCTTTTTTAGAATTTTGAATAAGAATACCTTGATTATATGCCATAATTAGCTTTTAGAAAGCAAGCAATAATTAATATATTGCATTCTGTATTTAACATTGATGTTAGTCCTAACATGTTCTTTGGTTGTGAGGTGGTTCTTTGGGTATGAAACTTATTTGACATAAAAATTTGGGGGGTTGATAACTTTTGAGGTATCATGTAGACAAAGAGAGAAATAGTGGCTGGGAATAACCTTACTGAATAAATATAATAATATGGTAACTACTAGAATTAAGCCTAAAAATGGAAGAGTAAAGCTTGATGAAAACTTCAGGAAGGCGCTACCATCTTATAACCTAAATGATAAAGAAACAAAGGCTCATAGTCACTTATTGGGGAAGCCCCACTTGGAATATGAGTCATCAATTCTCAACGTAGCGCTCTTACCACTACCCAATCTTTGGTTAACTGCCTTCCATACAATGGCATGGAAAAGGCCTCACAAGTAAATGCTGCAGTATAGATGTCTCTGTTATTTCTAAAACTCATATAAAACAAGCCCCAAAGTCATATGTTATTGTATTTGGAGGTGGGGCTATTGGGAGATAAGATTAGATGAGGTCATGAGGATGGGGCCCCTAAGATTGCATTAGTGGCTTCATAAGAAGATGAAGAGAGAACCAAGTTAGCAAGCTTGGTCTGTCTTGTCCTATGGTGCCTTGTGCCACCTTGGAACTCTGTGTAGAGAGTCTCTGCTAGCAAGAAGTCCCTCAGTACAGGTGGCTCATTTACCTTGGACTTCTCAGTCTCTAGAGCTGTGAGAAAAAGCTTCTTTTCCTTATAAATTATCCAGTCTGAGGTGTTCAGCAAAAGCAACAGAAAACAGACCAATAGTAAGAGACTGCAAAGTGCCTTTGGAAATGACTTCCTAAATCTTCATAAAATTAAAAAGAGTTGTCTAAATCAGACTCTGTCCCAGTTAAGTGTATCCTTAAGAGAAATGGGGCATTCAGATTCTTTCCCCATCCTGACCCTTCATTCTGTTTACGCATGGGCTGACCAGATGTTAGAGAAATAAAGTAAACATTTGCAGCTGTTATCAGGGGTGGGGTGGAGCTAATGAGGTTCCTGAGTTTGGATCCGACACATCAGAACACATTTAATTTTTACTGCTTTGGGGTTTTCTGCCTTCTGCTTCCTCTGCAAATACTCAGCCATTGCTAGTTCATATTGAAGCCTGTATTGAGAGATGCTAAGGGCTTCCTGGGCTGTACCTTCAGTCCACCATCTCTACCCAGTTGCCCAAGGCAGCTATTGATCCATCATAACTTTGGAGGCCCCTCTCTGTTCATCCCCAGATCCCAATTCTTGATAAAAGGCTGATGACTCTGCCTGGCAGGCAGAGGCCAGGCACTGTGTGAGAGACCGTGTATTTTACTGAGTGGAACCTGGGCTTGGGGTTATGTAAGATCTAGTTTTTATCCTGGCCTAGCCATTCACTGTCCATGTGACTTGGAATTAGTTACATAAGTCAGAGGCTGATTCTCCTTGCTTACTGTTGAAAGAATGAATCTAGGCCTAGACTCTTATAGTTAGAGAAACTGAGACACCAGCTGATTCTTTCTCAGAAGAACACATATCTCACACAGAGGGTAATCGTTAATGATGAGCAGTTTCCACTGAGACACTGTAATAAGAGAGAGATTGAAATTACATTCAAGGAATCTATGTTAGGAACTTCCTTGAGAGACAGGGTTATGAAACTTCTGTTTCTTAGAAATCTTTAAGAATATGGCAGAATCTCATATGTTGAAAGAGTTTGAGTGTGGCATTATTTGCCAGGTTAGAGAAATCTTTTTTCCTCTGAGTTAAAAAATCCAAGACTTGAATCCCTTCTTGCAAGAGGAGTAATGTAAAAAGCCTGACCCCTAGTGGTCACCATCTCTGTGTGGGACCCAAGGGCAAAGGGCCAAGAAAATGAAGACAATCCAGACTTTGTTTTTAAAATTGGAAATGAATCTTAGAAGATTCCTAGTCAAATTGTCTCATTTTACAAACAAAGAACTCAGGCCAAGGGAATAGAAATGTTTCTCCAACAACAGTGAGTTTGTAGTAAAACTTGGAGTGGAACTCAGGACCTTTTGCTGGTGTTCTGAGTTCAAGATCACTTCATCTATCAGTATCTCTTACCTGGACATACAGACAGCAGATAACCATGGGGTATACTACAGGGTATAGGGATTCAGTACTCATTACCTCCTTTTCCATGCTGAGGAACACCTGATTGTTCAGTTGACGTATCCTCCACTTACCCAACCAAAGTCCTCCATTCCCTTTGCAAAACACTCTTCCTGTTAGGATGCAGGAACCAGAGCACGCTAGGTGCTCAGGGATGATAGGCTGCTCGTGAGCATCCTGTTGCCTGTCTTCTCCCCTGAGTTGAGTTGTGTGCCTGCCAAAGACTGCCAGTCAATTATTTCCCCAAACCTATTGATGCCAATTGTATTAATTAATATAATTTAAACATGGGAACATAAAATGTAAGTGTGAAAATAAAGAAACCTGTCTCAACAAAAACTAGTTTGATTTCTTTGGAAAGGCTCAAAGGGGATGACTTTTTGAAAAGATGCTCTAAAATTAGTTTGGAACAACTGTAAAAGAATAACACAAGGATAAAAATCTAGAAGAATTCTGCAAGTTTAAAACCTTTTTCTCCTCTAAAACAAATAAAAGCAAATAAAATAAAACCACTGGAAACTAGGAATAATAGAGGATACATTATGGAGTAGTTTACCCAAGAAAAAGAAGATGAAGCTCTGGAAACAGAAAAACCATGGTTAAAGAAAGGTTATGTCCATACTGACTAGCAAATCAATGTTTTAACTTAAAATATACATATTCATGTGATTCTAGATTTAAGGATTTTTTTTTATTAGCTGACATTGAGCTATAGCAAGGAAGATTCAGATATCAAAGTAAGATCCAGGAGAACTGGTTTATTTAATGTCCCCTGAGTGCTAATCTCTTGAGGGTTTAGTCTTTTTAAAATTGCTGTAAGATCTTTTTTATTCCTGTCTGTAGGTCTGTCTTAGAGGCATTTCTCATAGAATAGTCTCCCCTTGACAGTATGTGAGCTTTGCCTCAGAGCCAGACACCAAGATTTCAGCTTTCAAACCCTCTATTAATTAATGTTTGTTTACCTTAGCAAACCAGCCATATCCACTCAAAATCTGGAACCAGACACACTGTTCAATGTCTTAAGATTTCAACAATGCAGGACCATATGTGGTTATCAATATTACACTCTCCTTTTTGAAGGTGTATGAGCCACAAGCATGGATACACACTTTGCCCCACCCTTGTCTTCTAGGGAATGCCTGTTACAGAAACACTATGACTACTCAAAGATGTTCATTGTAGCCTTATATATAGCAGTAAATACACTAAAAACCCACTAAATATTTAACAACAGGAAAATCAGTTTTCTTGTGATATTTTGGCCAAATATCATTTGATAGTTATTACTGGCTGTTTATGTAGTCATGGAAATGATAATTATGAATTATAGCAATATGGGAAAGTGTCCATGATAGTATATTGAAGTGAAGAAAAAATACAAAATGCAATAAACCCCATGATCGTGAACATAGCAAACGAATCCTGGAAATCGATGAACTAGGGAAGATTTGGAGTTTTTAATCTTTTGCCAATTTTTCATTTGTTTCATTGTTTTAATTGATTATAAAATTCTACATTATGCAATGACTGAGCAGTTTTTCAAACCACAGAAACACCCCTTAGAAGAGTGAGGATTAGACAGGAGCTTACTTGACTAGAGATGGACTGATTTAAATGGTACTTTTGAGGTCATTAAGATGTATTATACTACTTATCAGCAATTTGACATTGAGTATGTTATTTATTCACACTATACCTCAGTTTTCTCACCTGCTGAATGTGATAATAAGAGAATCTATGCCAAAGGTTTTTTTTGTTGTTGTTTAAATGCTACAAATGCAATACCTTTGTTGTTGTTAGGTGCCTTCAAGTCAGGTTCAATTCATAGTGAGCCTATGTACAACAGAATGAAACACTCCTCAACACTGTGCCATGTCCAGCACTATGTCAGTTCTTCTCTGCTATTCATAGGTTTTTCTTTTTTCTTTTTCTTTTTCTTTTTTTTTTTTTTTTTTTTTTGCAGTACTGGGAGTTGAACCCAGGGCCTTGCGCCTGCATGCTTTGCAAGTGCTGGACCACTGAGCTGTGCCCCCAGCCCTTTTTCTTTTTTTTTTTTTTATTACTTTTTTGAGACAGAATCTCGATAAATTACGCAGACTACCTCTGGTCTCCAACTTGTGATCCTCCCACCTCCACCTCCCAAGGTGCTGGTATTATAGGCATGCGCCACTGAGCCCAGCCCCTCATAGGTTTTTCAATGGCAGATTGTTTTGGGATTGTTTCAGGAATGCGCTGCCAGATCCTTCTCCCATTTTTCTGATGCTGGAGTGGAACCCAGGTCCTCAGAGTGTGCAGAGCAGCACTCTACCAACTGAGCTAAACCCCAGCCCAAATGTGGTACATGGCATAAAGTAAGTTCTCAATAAATGTTAGTTGCAAATATCACAGAAGTTAGGTATTGAGCCAGGACCAAAACTGAGGCTTTCCAACTTCCTTACTTGAGTGAATTCTGTTATCTTATATCACAGGTCTTTTATCTTGATGCAGGCTAGAATCTTTTGTTTTTGGGTGAGTAGTGAGTAAGAAAAAGGCTATTCCAGGAATAGTGAGAGTGTTTGACTTTATATAACTCTTACTTATTAGGCAATCTATGAGTTGTGATAAAAATATGGTGAATATTGGAATTAAAAAGTATTACACTAAAACACACATTGTCATTAATTTCTCTCAAAATATCTCCCTGGCTTCAAACACTCTTATTCCATTATTTTTTTCACTTCCTGAAGCAATTCTGGAAGTCCTCTTTCAAGAGTGCCTTTAGTTGGACTCTTGCGCTAACTTAATGCCCTGAATTGATTCAAAATGCTTATCTTTCATTGTCATTTTGACGTTGAGAAGGAGCCATAAGTTGCACGGTGCCAGATGCAGTGAGTAAGGTGGATGAGGACACACTGTAATGGTTTTATTTGACAGAAATTGCTGTACCAGAAGCAGCATGTGACAGAGTGTTGTCATGATGGAGGATGACACTAAAGACACTCACAAAAGAAGACTTCCAGAACTGCTTGAAAAGTGGCAAGAATAATGGGGTAAGTGTGTTCAAAGTCAGGAGGAATATTTTGAGGGGGATTAATGGTGATGTGTGTTTCACTGTAATATATTTTTTAATCTAACAATTCTCTGTATTTTTTGTTCACACCTCATACTGCATATGCTGTAGCCAGGACCACATATGTGTGCTGTCAGGGGTAGCATAGGGCAAGGGCACTGACTGAGCTGAAGACCTGCCTTCAATAAGACAAAATTGGGCTCAAGTCCTACAGTCATGTATGTCCTGCATGAATTCTTGTTCTGCACTTGCTTTTATGAGCCTCGGTTTTCTTATTGGATAAATGGGGATAATCCTTCTTGCGTAGATGTGATACAAGCTGTCGAAAGGAAAGGGAATACAATTCAAAGTGATGATTTACTTTTAAACTTTTTTTTAAAAAAGCACTTACATAGCCTGTTCCATGTGCCGGGCATTATCACCTAAATCAATGCATTGAATGGACTCTTTGTAACAATCCCATGAAGTAGGTACTATATTGTCCTTGCTTTACTCAGGGAGGCACAGAAAGGTGGAGTAGCTCCTCTGATGTCACAGACTTGGCAAGTGGTGGAGCTGAGATTTGAACCTAAACAGTCTGGATTCAGACTCTGTGAACAGCCCTTTGTGTAGCTTAATTATAACTGAAAGTGCTCTGGCCCAAAAGTAAAGAAATGAGTTCTAGTGTCTGTTCTCCATCCTCACAAGGTCCAATTCAATTTGGTCAGTCCAATTCAGTCCAGTTGGATTCAATCTAATCCAATACAATTTAATTCATCTTAACTGAAAAGAAAATTTGGAACATTTGGTTGTGGCAGCTGCTGAGGTACTGCATTGTGAGAACAAACAGAACAGCAGGAGACGAGAAATTTGGATTTTGATTGGGTAAATGTAAGTCGGGTCTGAGATTTAGCTCAGTTGGTAGAGCACTGCACTGCAGTCTCTGAGGTCCCGAGTTCAATTCCCAGCACCGCAAAAATGGGAAAAGGGCCTGGCAATCCACTCCCAAGGCAATCCCGAAAGAGTCAGCCATTGAAACCCTATGAGGGTCGCTATGAGTCGGATACCGACTCGACGGCACCTAACAACAACAACAACAACAAATGTAAGTCACATATAAAAATGATGATAAAGTAGGGCATAGATAAGGCCCGCAGCCATAGCACTGTAGCACTGTGGTGTCAGATCCCTTCAATCTCAGAAGCTAAGCAGGGTCAGGCCTGGTTAGAACTTGGATGGGAGACCACCTGTGAACACCAGATGCTGTGGGCTTGGGAGAAGGACCTGGCAACCCACTCCCAAAAATACAATCAGCCATTGAAAACCTTATGAACCACAGAGAAGCACTGGCAGTAGTGTTTCACCTACTGTATGTAGTGTGGCTGAGTTGGACACCAACTTAACAGCACCTAACAACAACAACAACAACAACAACAACAACAACAACAACAGCAACAACAAGGCTATCTCAAGAAAAATGTCAAATCTGGAACTGAGAGGGTCAGCACAAGAATGCTTTGTGATCTCTCTCCTCTACCCTCACTGAAAGAAAACTGGCACATCGAGGAGAAGATCAGAGTTTCTGGAACTAGAGCCCAAGTGGGTAAAGAGTTGATGCATAGGTACTCTGGACCCATGTAAAACAGGTGGCCTAAGACTGGACTGGTGTCTTCAACATGGAGGCTACTTCTCTCTCTCTTGTTCCAGCTGGTGTGACCAGCACAGTTCACCTGCCATTCTAAGCTAAGAAGAAGTCTCCTCAGTGGCCTGAGATATATAATTTCTTGTTCTCCCTCTCAAGGTGAGCATTCCAAGGAAAACCTGTGCATTGGTGTGGGAATATCTATCTTTGGACCATTCAAAGAGATAGTCTATACAAAGCACATTATGTCTGGTCTGACACATAGTGTGTGTAAGAAGGCAAATATTATCCTAAACCTTCATAGTCTGACCATGTTCCCATGGTTGCTTCTAAGAACAAGGTCCAGTGGTCCACATTCTTAACCATTTGTCTCATTTAGGGAGGCCTAGCTTCCTGTTCTAGGATGAGAAGTGGACCTAACAGGTTAAGTGTCCAAGATCATGCTCCTGCTTATCCAGCGGTCAGACCATATGGAATCTGCATATTCCCTGTGGGTTAACTGTTCCCTTAACAAAATGCCTTTGACGCTGCACTATTAAAAAGAGTTGCATATTAAAATATGAGGCATGTGTAAGTACCTCATAATTAACTGCTGTCTACTTAGCCAGACAGCTCTAGCAAGTTAATTTGATGTCTGTTATGAGACTTAATAATTGTCAGTGATTTTTTAAAACAATTTACTGGTATAATCATTAACTACTCCTAGATTATCTTGTCAAATTGATAATTAAATGCCTCAAAAATTCATTACAGAGTCAGTATATTAATAGGAATGTAATTAAGTAATATTGGTTTATGTAACCTAGAGCTTATACCTGTATACTTATTTACCTTTTCTACACTTATTAAATCTTCCTAGGGGCCTCTTCAGAATCAATAGAAAACCAAGAGTCAATAAATGTCCTATTAGATCCAAATAAGCAACTTAATTGAAAGACTATGTAAAATATGATTTTCCATATATGTGGAAAAAGAGGAGAGATAATTCTTATTTTATATAGGATTATCATCAGGGTAAATTTCTTCATTCTTCCATTTCCTCTTGAATATCTCCTTTCTTCCTTCCCTCTCTCCCTCCCTTCTACCTTCTGGCTCTTTTTCTCTCTTATTCTTTTCCTCCTTTCCTTCCCTTTTCCTCTTTTCCTTTTTTTCATCGGACATTTCACTGCCTGCTTGTTATATAAGACATTGAGAATATAGACTGCATGGTTCTACTCTAATGTAGCAGAGGAGAGAGTATTAGTCAGCTTTCCATTATTGTAATGAACACCTGAAATAAATTGACTTAAAAAGAGGAAACATTTGCTTTGGTCATGAAGACTAACGATCAGTTAGTCTTTTGTTCTTGGGCCAGTGGTGAGGCGCTACACCACCGTGGGAAGGCATGGTGGAGGAAGCTGCTCACCTTACGGCAGCTGGGAAGCAAAGAGAGAAGGGAAGAGACCAGCATCCCACAGTCCTTTTCACAACCCTTATGAGATAAGACCTCCCACTAAGCCCACCTCTTCAAGGTTCCACTACTTTCTAAGAGTGCCAAGCTGAGGACCAAGCCTTTCACATGTGGACTTTTGGGGGACATTTCCAATCTGAACTATAGGAGAGGGAGACCTGTAAAAATCACTGCAAAACTACAGGCTTACTGCTATCCTGGAGGTATGTACATTGTGCTCAGGGAACACACAAGAAAGAACAACTGACTGAACCAACAGTCAGGAAACATTTCTCAGAGGAGGTACATTTGAGTTTGCCAGTGAATAGGAGGTAAGAGCTTGCTTGTTGTTGTTGTTGTTAGGTGCCGTCAAGTCGGTATCTGGACTCATAGCGACCCTCATAGGGTTTTCAATGGCTGGCTGTTTTGGGATTGCCTTGGGAGTGGATTGCCAGGTCCTTCTCCCATTTTTGCGGTGCTGGGAATTGAACTCGGGACCTCAGAGACTGCAGTGCAGGGCTCTACCCACTGAGCTAAATCCCAGCCCAAGAGCTTGCTAGGGAGAAAAATTCAGGGAGGAACATTCCAGCATCTGCAACAGCCTAGAGACAGGGAGCAACATGGACTGTGCAGGAGGGTGATGGAGAGGATGAATTCTAAGCTGCACAGTGTCATGATCGGGGCTGTGTTTTCTGGAAAGATAACCCCAGAGGATGAAATAGGAGTTTAGTAGCTTATGCAATCACAATATGCAGTGCTTGCCTTGATATCCTTGGATTCTCAACACATCTATTCAAACTGTCATTTGCATGTTCTCCTCTGGTAACCATCACGTGACCAGAGGTTTACAGGTTGTACCAGATTTCTGCTCCGTTCTTACGATAATGATATTCAATCTATCAGAGCATATACTCAAAATTGGAGGGCGATAAGTAAGATAATGCCATATGTCAAACCAGGCCTCCCAAAAAGAGACCTACATTGTTCAGTTTATTATTTCCAGAAATCTTCCAGTGTGCTCAGGAGCAACGGAAATCAAACTCAAGGATGTTTGGTGGTAAAATTTAGATTGGAAAGGGCCTTACATGAAGTTTTTAAGCCTCAATATGGAATCCAGTTGGTCAAAACGTTCTTGCTCTTTATGGTTACGAAGAGGCACGTGTCAGTTGTAATAATTTTTGTCCCTTCTGAAATACCAATCACTGTAAAGGCAACTTCCTGCCACGAGTTGCCCTGGCCAGGTGGCTAGGTGTCTTTTGGTAAAGAAGGGAAAGAGGGACAGAAGGTAGAAATAAAAACACACTTTGGAGGCCAGGTGTGGTGGCACACACCTGAATCCCAGGGCTGGGAAGGTAGAGGCAGAAGAATCATGAGTTCAAGGCCAGCCTGAGCTACCTAGGGAGAACTTGCTTCAAACACCATGGGCAGGGGATGTGACTCAGAGTGAATGATGGAGCCCAAGGATGATGGTTTATATCAGTTGGGCTGTAGGTTACATAAACTGAGTGCTTGCCTAGCATGATTAAGGGCCTGGGGTTGATCCCCAGCACTAAAAGCAAAACCAAAACCAAACCTACATTCTGGTCAGTGAGTAGAGATGTGTTCAAAGTCCCTGAGACTTTTTTTCGTGATGCTTGGAAATTAATTTCATATCCTAATTTTCTTCCTACATGAGTCAAGTAGAAGAATGGGTTTGTAGAGCTCTCCTTGCTCTGGGCAATAAGTATGGTGTCTTTCTTTTCTTCCTTTTTCCTTCCTTCCTGCCTCCTTCCTTCCTTCCTTCCTTCCTTCCTTTCTTTTTTCTTTCTTTCTTTCCTTCCTTTTCTTTCTTCCTTTCTTCTGTCTTTTCAGTGCTGGGAGTTTGAACCTAGGGCTTCACACATTCTCGGCAATACCATTGGTCTATACCCATAGCTCCTTTTTAGTTTTTAACTTTGAGATAAGATCTCACTAAATTGTACAGGCTGCATCTGTCCTCAAACTTGTGACCCTCTTGCCTCAGCTTCCTGAGTTGCTGGGATTTCAGAAGTGTGCCATGGTGCCTGGTTAGTATGGTATGTTTCTGGTATCGATGGGCTCTACCTTTGCCAGGCCTCCTTAAGGGATATGAACTGTGACCAGCAATGTTTTAACATGACCAAAATGATCATATTAGATGCTCACATTAGATAGGGTCAGGGCAATCAAAGTCAATGGCTAAGTAATCCCAAGGGTACTAAATTCTCTAAACTCTGAGCCTGAAACTACTGAGAAGTAAATGACAAAAATTACCACTATAAATACCAAGTATCTTTATTTGAAAAAAGAGTATACATTTGTGGAAGACAAGACTTTAACATTCTACCCTTTGACAACTAATGAAACTTCTGTATTTTTGACCAGAAAAATAGTGCAGTTTTTAAAAGCTTTAGACCATGATGCCAGATGACTTGTAATTGAGGTTAGGTGTTAGTATGAAGCCTGGCCATGAACATGATGATATGCCACTAACTAAGCAAATTACTTAGGACAAGTAGCCTTCTCTCTCGGGTGCTAAGTTTCCTCATGTGTAAAATGGGGATAATAGTCCCTGGCCTCCCCATCTCCAATTACTTTTGAGAGGCTCAGATGAAACCATGGATATAAAATGTCTTATAAACAAGTCAGAAAGTCTTATGTAAATGTGAGGGGGCAGTGTTATGATTTGATTTAAAAGGCTGGCTATAAATATTTCAGAGGAAAATTTTCAAGTACTCGAGGCTTGAGGTTAGAGTTGGGTGAAGCCTGAGGCATCTGATCCTGGCTCCCAGGTACTGATCAAGACTTGCAGGTTTCTGTTCTCTGAGAGCGGTTTCCAGGGCCACCATGCCCGCAGCTCTCTTAGCTGTCTGATGGCCTGTCTGCTTCCTTTGTGAGACTGTAAGCTCTCTGACAGTAAGAACCATGACTACTATGGCAGAGTAGCACAGGGGTTGAATGTGAAGGATTTAGGGACAGTAATGCTGGCCAGTCCCAGTCTCTGGCTTTTCTAATATGCTGTTTGACTTTAGGAAAATTATTGAATCTCAAGTCCTAGTTTTCTCATCTGTGACATGAATTAATATGCTTACTTCATAATGATATTAAAAAGATTCAATGATTTAGTACATGTCAAATATGCAACATAGAAAATGCTCAGGGAATGCTGGGTATTTAATGCTGTTATTATTGCCACTGCTGTTCTCATCACATCTCTAGTCCCTAGAACAACATTCAGCATATCATACTTATTCAATAAATAGATAATGAAAGACTACCAAAAAAAATTTCTTATCCTGGAAGATACTTATTCCGAGATAATAAATCCTAAGAGTCCAGGGAAAAAAATGGAAAAAGATTGACTTATGTGGGCTGGGATTGCAAACTTTGGGTGTATTTTAATGTTTTGTCTTTATCAACAACAAGATTTCTATCATACTAGTAATTTGCAATATTAGTGTAACACTTTAGAGTTTACAAATAATTTTTCAAGCCAGCATCTTGTTAGACTTCTAGTATCTTTCCATCAAGCAGGGAAAATATTGTTCTAGTACCCACTTCTGGGCTGGGATTTAGCTCAGTGGGTAGAGCGCTGCACTGCAGTCTCTGAAGTCCCGAGTTCAATTCCCAGCACCGCAAAAATGGGAGAAGGACATGGCAATCCACTCCCAAGGCAATCCCGAAACAGCCAGCCATTGAAAACCCTATGAGGGTCGCTATGAGTCCAGATACCGACTTGACGGCACCTAACAACAACAAGAAGTACCCACTTCACAGATAAGGGAAATGAAACTTTCTTTTCCTTTCTTTTCTTTTCTTTTTTCCTTTCTTACTTTTTTTCTTTTATTTTTCTTTTTTGAACTTTTTCAGACAGGCTCTCACTATGTATGCCAAGCTGATTTCAAACTCACCATGTAGCCCAGGCTGGCCTCAAAGTTACTATCCTCCTGCCTCTGTCTACTGAATGCTGGGATTACAGATGTGCGCAACAATGTCCTGCATGAAATTGAGGTTCTGAAGAGGGAAAATGTCTAGCTCAACTGTTACCCATCTGGTAAACAGAGGTGCTGAAAAGAGCACTTTGGTCTCCTAGCTTACTGTTCCTTCCTTCCTCTGGGAACAAGCCCACACCTAGTCCACTGAGGACTGGGTCTCCTCTGAGAGTAGCAGTGGAATGCATTGTGTAGAATGGCCAGGTTTATCTTCCTGACTGCAGCAGCTCCATAGGGGTGCAGCCTCTAATTAATAAGATTTCTTATAGAGCTCCATTCAGAGCCCTTCACCTATGAGTTTAAACCCTTGGGAAACTTATTAGCAGCTCAGCCTGTACTTTGGTTTTAAATCCTAACTTCCTTGACATATGAAATGTGCTTCACAATCATTGTGCTGGATTTTCCCCCATAAAAGCTAAACTGATACAACCAGTCCTTTCTCTAAAGTTGAAAAGCAGAAGCCCTGAAGGTTTTTCAACTGAGGTCATTTAGGCAAAGTGGACATAGAAGTAAAATTGTACCATTGCTCAACTTTATAGATCCCCTCCAGATTGCTTCCAAGGAAAAGTATACCTCTTGATAATTCTGAACCCCCTGAGAATTTCCTCTGAGGAATTCCCAGCAGATTGCAAAAACAGCATGATTATACACTACCTAGGCCATTGTCTGGTTGTCTCTGTAGCATTGCCTATGTATGAAATCCTTTCTCCAGGGCCTCTTGTGACCCAGTATGCTCTGCTTCTTCCCTTACAGTCCAGCCCAGCCTTTTCCTGCTCTTTCAGAATCTCTTCTTTCTCTGGCTTATAATTTTGGGCTCTTCCCTAACTCTAAGCCTATGAACCTCTGTATTTTCTCCTTTCTTTCTCTTTCCTGCTCTGGTTCCTCAAGGAACTCACAGCCTAAGGTAGGGGAGATCGATGTAGGAACAAAGCTTTCTTAGTTTGACAAACTTCTATGCTTTGGTAGGAGTCATTGCACTTGAGTGGAGGGAGAGGGATAGTAAATGGTGAAGGGCAGAAAAGTCTGTAACGGGTACCGTCAGAGATGTCTGAGAACACGAGTAGGTGGTCCTCATTCAGATAAAGGAAGGGAAGGCATTTGAAACAAGTGCACAGCTTGTCCAAAGAAACCAAGGGAAGCAACTTTGAGTTTTATTTTCCAAATTTGAAAAATGGAGATAATAATACTTAGCTTGCATTGTGGTTGTGAATATTTGCAATGATGTGTATAAACAGAGCCTGGCATTTAGTTAGATAATCAATGGATGGCCAATAAGTATAACAAGGTTTTTTCTTTTGCCAATCTTGTTTCCTTTATTTGGAAAAAGCTGGGATTTATGCCTTTCCCAATCTGATATGCCACGGTGCCTTAAATCCTTAAGGGAAGTTTGACAGTGCAATCCTTTCTCCATATGCCTTCCCAATGCTGCCTGAACCTCAGCACTCTCTCCCCTCTGAACACACAAATCATTCACTCTAAGGGGCCATCAATTTCACTGACAAACAAATGCTTCCTCATCAGACAAACTTCACCACTGTATGGGCTGTCTGACTTTATATTGTTTAACTTTATACACAGGCTTAGCTTGTCCCCTGTAGTTGATTGTAAAATACCTGAAAGAGGAGAGATTCCACTGGATTCAGAGCAGGAATTGGAGATTCAGTTCTAGCTTAGGCACTTCCTGTCTACCAGAGCTTCAGTGAATCGAGCCTTCACTGTCTCATGTGTGAAGTAAGGATCACCATCATGACCGCTGTTTGGAATTGTTATGACGCGGAAAAGAGATGTGATGGTACTTTGTAAACTATAAAACATTATGAAGGTAGAAATTGTGTATTGCATTTATTTTCTCTATTGGAATTAGTCAAGACTCCTGGTAACAGCTAACAGAAATCCAATCCAAAGTAAGCTAAGCGAGAAAACACATTTTGGGAGCATAACTGAATAATGGCAATAGGCATCAAGTAAGAGAATCAGAACTGTGCTTCTCTTCTTTCAGGTTTTTTCCTTGTTGACTTTTTTATTATGCATCTACTTTCTTTGTGTCTGTTAGCTGCCACAGGTTTATATCCTATCAGCCTGATAAACTTAACCAAACATTTGGTGTTTTGCCTCAAGTAATTTTGGCAAAAATCTCAGAATTGACTCTCAGTGGATAGAAATGGGCACGTGCCTAACTATAAGTCAACCATAGTGGCTGTTGAGCTCATGGATGCTGAGACTAGCATGGGCCCACTCTATTGCTGAAGTACAGAAAAGTAAGGTCCGTTCCTCATAAACTCCATGGACTGTGAATGTGTGAATGGGTGGGGTGGGGTGGGGTGGTTTCCTAAAGGGAAGGTGAGACACTGCTGCCAGAATATGGGAAAATAGGTGTGGACAAGGCCGAAACGACAGCACCTAGCCTGGGTAGCCTTGTCAATCAAAACCTCCAGAGCTTAAAAGGCCAGACACTCGGTGTGCCTGTGGCATATGGCATACGTTGGGACAATGCCGTGATGTGTCACAGTCTATGTCCTATGAGGCAGGTCAAGGCACTGAGCAATACATCTAGAAGAGGACAAGTAGTGGAAAGTTCCCCGACAGGGATATTCCTAGGGCATATGTTGGGAGTCTAACCAATGCTTAATTGCTTTGATGTTGTTGATTTCAGACTGGCTTCAAATTTTCTTGGACTAGCATTGGTGAGCATGAGAGCAAGAGGAACAGAGGACGTTCTGAGACTGTATTTTTAAACAAAGTCTTTTAAAATAAAACTTCCATTCATTTGAATACCTGTGTGAAAGCAGGAGGGCCTCAAAGGTTCACTCCAGGACAAGCTCAGCGCCATGGAGCCAGGCTGCCTGGAGCAGGAAAGGGCTGGGCCCAAAGCTACAGCAGTGCATTGTCGCCTGCCAGCTGGGCTGTTACCTCCCGCCACGAGTCTGCAGGCCCAGGGCCTCCTGCCCTTTCGTGTCTTTTCTGGTGGGCATGGTGCAGGGAGGGGTGCTTATCTGATCAGTTCCTCAGCCCTAGTTCCGGTGGCAGCTGGCTTCGATAGACAGACTCTGTCCAGAATCTAGCGAGAGGCTTAGCAAATGCCAGAAATGGACTCTGACTTGTGCTGCTGCTACTTTGGGAAAATGGGTTAAGGGGCAAATGTGTCCTCCGGCAGTCCTTCCCCCCTCCCCACGTCTACCTTCCTCCTTTACATCCCCACCAACTGTGGCTCCTTTCTCCTTCTACTGCCCCTTTTCCCAGGAAGAGCTCCATTTGAGGTTGGTATTTATGTCATTATTGACAAGCCAGATTGTGCAACACATATCAAGACAAATAAAATGCAAATTCTGTCTTTAAGCTGACACTGTAACAAACCTGGTTGGGGGTTCAGAGGCAGGAGAAGTTACTTCTGCTGAGTGTTCACTGGATACTTCCTGACAGAGGTTTCATTTAAGTTAGATGTTACAGATCACCCATTGAGAAAACACAAGACAACTTGACACATAAGTAAAGGACATGAACAAAGTCCCAAGATGGGCTCAAGTTTGTGGGCCAATGTCTATATCCTTTAATAGATGATAGTTCCATATTCAGAGTTTGATTAGTTTATACAAACTGCTAATAAACTTGACTGCCTATAGATGCATATGAAATCCAAAACAGGCTGGGCATGGTGGCACACACCTGTGATCCCAGCGGCTTGGGAGGCGGAGGCAGGAGGATCCCAAGTTCAAGACCAGAGGAAGTCTGCATAATTTAGTGAGATACTGTCTCAAAAAGTAAAAAAAAGTAATAATAATAAAAAAAAGGGCCGGGTGTGCAGCTCAGTGGTCCAGCAGTTGCAAAGCATGCAAGCACGAGGCCCTGGGTTCAACCCCTAGTACAGCAAAAAAAAAAAAAAAAAAAAAAAAGATCCAAAACAGCATTTGTTGTTGTTGTTGTTAGGTGCTGTGGAGTTGGTTTCTGACTCATAGTGATCCTATGTACAATAGGAGAAACACTATCGTCTGTGCTTCTCTGCTATGCACAGGGTTTTCAATGCTGATTATTTTTTGGGAGTGGGTCGCCAGGTCTTTCTCCCAATCCCACAGGTCCTGGTGCTCCTAGGTGGTCTCCCATCCAAGCACTAACCAGGCCTGACTCTGCTTATCTTGAGATCTGACGGGATCAGATGCCACAGTGCTACGGCGACAGGCAAAACAGCATTTAGGAGTGGGAAAAGGTCTACCATAGGCAGGCCTACTGAAAATGGAGAGAAGTACAAGATTGCTTGCTTGGTAACAAGAGAGAAGGTAGAAAACAAAACAAAACAAAACAAAACAAAAAAACCTCTACCACAAACCCTCCATAATGAAAAATCACAGCAATATGAAATGAGTATGGAGCCCAGGGATCCTTTAGAATCCTTAGAATGTCATCCTGTATTATAGTTCAGCCAAGTAAGTGGCAGCCTACCATCCCTCCAAAAGGCTAAATTATATTCTTTGTGCTTTGTTTTAGAAGAGAGACAAATGCATTATCGATTTCAGAAAGCTAATTGTTCTAACAAGATAGAAACAAAGACCACTACAGGAAAAGTTTCTATCTTAAACAGAAATGGAACCCAAGGACATATAGAAAAATACTACATAGTAAAAGATAGAGAAGACTTGGATGGGAAACTTAGATGGGAAGGGGGGAGGGGGGAAACATAGAGGAGGGTAAGGGGTAACCTATATGATTAATGCTTATCAAATTGCATATATGAAAATTGTCACAACGAAAAGCATGTCAAAATGAATCACATTATGATATACATTAAAAATTTCTAATAAAAAAAAGAATATAACTAAAAAAAAAAAAAAGCACAGCCTTCAGCATTTGGAATGCTGTGTCCTAGAGAAGGGATAATTTGGTTTGACTTTTAATAAAGCCAAAAGTTCTGTGCACGATTTTATGTCATACGCCTGTCTTCCAATCTCATCATTTTGATTCTTCCCATATTCCTAAAATATCTTCTTCTTCTCCCCTAAGTGTGGTTTTCAGTTCCTCACTCCTGAGTCCAGCACATTGAGCACTGTGGGTCCCTGTTCTATAGCATTTCCAATATAGCCATGATGGGTCGGGGAGCAGCACTGAAGAAGAAGCTAGGGACTGGGACACTGGTCTTGGCTTCCTACCTAAGAGCTAGAAAAATTGAAAAAATGTCTCTTCTCCAAGGATCTGTCTTTTTATTTGTGAAATGGGGTTAATAATCCTTATTAATTGATGGGTTGTGAAAATCAAAGATATAAATGTATATGAGCATGCTTAGTAAACAGAGCAGTGGTTTCATTCTTAATCCATGCCTAGTAATCATAACTTCCACCTCTAGTTATCATTTACCTGCACCCATACCACTGTGGCGTCCAATCCTGTCAGATCTTAGAAGCTAAGCAGGGTTGGGCCTGGTTAGTCCTTAGATGGGAGATAGCCTTGGAATATCAGGTGCTGCAGAATTGAGAGAAGGACCTAACAGCCCATTCCCAAAAGACAATAAGTCACTGAAACCTTATGAATAGCAGAGAAGCACTGACGTAGTGCCGGGCATGGCACAGTGTCGGGGAATATTTTGCCTATTGTACACAGAGTCACTATGAGTTGGATTCAACTTACTGGCACCTAACAACAGCAATAAATTATCACTTACATACACATCTGTGTAATTTGCTTGTTAATTTATTTGATGTTGTACTTTCACTGTTTTTTTTTTTTCCTTGTAATCTCCCTGAAGAAAAGCTGTCTTAATGGCTCTGTAGGTCATATGCACTGTACAATCTTAGTAGACAGGCATTATTAATAGAGACAACAATGTGAATAGGGGTTAGCCTAGTTGGTAGAGTCTTCTCTGCACTCTCTGAGGCCCTGGGTTTGATCCCCAGTACAGCAAGAATGGGAGAAGGACTTGGCAACTCATTTCCAAACACAATCCTGAAACAGCCACTGAAAACCCTGTGAGGGTAGCTATGAGTCAGACCTGACTCGATGGCACTTAACAACAACAAGGTTGTGAGATTCAGGGGACCTGACCAAAGGGTCTTTAACACTGCCATCTCTGTATATATTAAACATTAATTGCTCTTTTCCTTTTTAAATATTCAAGCCTTATCCCGGGGCATAAAATACTGTTGAATACTGGCCTTGAATTGAAAAATTCTCACTATTTTATTCAGCTCCAGGCCTAACTTTCAATTTCCCACTTTGTATTTGATTGGGCTGCACTAGTTCCACCTGTGGGAGTCAGCCAGAGGTCTTCTGACAAAGAGGGGTTTGGGGTTATCAGGATTTCAAAGAAAACTAAGTAAAACAAAGGGCAAGCTTGGTATTCAGCCTTTGGTGTTTTAATCTCCTAATCTTTTAAAATGAGAGCATCTCAAGAGCCAGGCTTGAAAGTGGTGGTCAGGGAAGGGGGGCGGTTGCCACAGCATATTTTTCCCACACTCCCTTCTTCCCATTCCAATCACTATGGAGACTTTATAGCATGTGGGAAATGTAAGCCAATTGGTATTTGTTTTTTGATAGGCTTCAGTTTCTTCATCTGCGTATGGGGAACTAATCATGCCACTTCCAGGGCTGCTATGGAGGCTAATGAGATGCCCTATGTGTGGATCTAGGCACAGAACCTGACCCTGTTATGTGCTCATAAAATGATAGATGAATCTAAAACCATAGTGGCTGTGAGCTAACCTCTCCCACTCTTTGGCAATGCATATCGTTATTAGATAGCCCTGACATAGAACTTTCCAACTTACAATAAGAGAAATACCTATTGCTATATAACTTCTACCTAGGAGACCTCTGGGCATGAAAGAGGTGTCTTTCTGTTTACTTGGCCTCCTCACTCAGTCCCCTGGTGAGGACTGACAGCAGAGGGCCACTGTGGTCAGAGAGCGGAGGAGCCAGACAAGGTTCTGCGGTTACACACTTATTTATTTCCTTATTTGTTACTTTTGCAGCTAAATTTTTATAATCATGTTATTTTGTGGTTTATTTGCAGAACGCATTGGAAGCCAAGTTTGTTTCAAATGTGCTCTGGATTGGAAATGGGGGAGTCAGTGAGAGTGGAGGGGAGCGCAGGAGAGTAGTTGCAAAATATTATATAACCAATATATCTGTTAATGTTCCTTTCTTTGTAATTAGGCCACTCATGGAAAAATAGAAACAGAGAAAATATCATAGGCTCACATGTAGCAGCACAAACAGACTCTTCAACCTCAGAAACCAAACACAAAAGGGACCTGGGAAGACAACCCAGAAAGCTTCCTTTCTGCTTAACATCCCCCAAGTGCCAATACTGCATCTTTTGAAAGACTTTGGAAGAGAGTGGAGGTTGGTTGCATAGAGAGAAGTGATAGAGAACCAATTAGTTTGTGAATATTGTTAGGAAGTTCATTACAAATTAGTTTTTGAGGATTTTAATGGGAGCAAAAACCTAGTTTTTGGATATCAATGGAAATGAGTCCCCAGAGACATTCTTCCAGATGCCACTTGTCCTTTATTTCCATTTTCCTCCTTTCTTGTCCCCCTCTCTGGCATTGGTAGGTTCTTGACAGGACTCTGTTGTTGGTGAAACCCATTTTGACTATGTTCAAGTTTGTTCTTGTATTATTCCATCTGGTGGCTCCCCAAACCACTTTCCTTTTTTACTCTCCTTGTAAATATTTATATAAGAAGCTTCTTGCAATGGCAGGGTCTGATATTGGTGGAGTGGTGCAGAGAAGAGACTTAATGTACTTTATTCCTTTTATGAACAATTTGGTTAAGTGGATTCCCTCCCAGCTCATTAAAAAATCCTTTCATTTTAATAACATCATCAGAACTAAATAGCATGAGAGGGAAAAATAAGTTTGCAATATACGGTCTCCAGTGGCAATCTCTGAGCCACTCAGTAGCTATTGCTGCAAGAACTGGTAATTGTAGTCACTGCCTGGCATGCAGCATGCCCTTAAAGCCCTCTTCCCCCTAGGCAGGACAAGGGTCCATGGTATTTTCTGGGTCAGCCAGGTACATGAGATCAGATGACTGGATCAGAAGATCAAGACTTTGTTCCCAAACTTCACACACCAGCTCATCTTGCTTCCTTCCCCAAGGCACTGTCTTTGTTTGCTTTCTTCTCTCTGCCCTCCCTCCTGGACATGTTCATCCTTGCCCACAGCCTTAACTGACTCCTCTATAGGTACCAGTCAAACCTCTTTCTTTAGTGTTGTCCTTTCTTCTGAGCCCAGTTCTGCATTCTCAGCTTCTCTAGGCCTTTACAATAAGATTGACACCACCATACTAACTCAACAGGATAAAAGCTAACCATCTCTCCTTCTAGACCTGGACCCATTCTAGCTTCTGTGAATGTGGTCTCCTTGCCCCCGTACACCTGCAGCAATCTCTCAGACACACAACTATGGAATCTGTCACTTTTGCCCCAGAACTCACTCTCTCATCCACAGACAGATCAATTGCCAAGTGCTGTTGATTTTAATGACTTGCATGGGTACATACCTATTTCCATCCCTGGTACATCACTCTAGGCCTCTCTACATTACACACATTCATCTATTTGTATACTAATTCATTCAACCTATGTGTTGATTGCTTGTCTTCTGCATGCCAGACATCTAGCAGCTACTAGGGATAGAGATGTGAACAAGACAGAAAAAGATTTTGTACCTGCTCATGGGGAAAGACGTGCAGCAAAAGAAAATTAACAATAAAACAACACTTTGAATAGAACCATAAGTAAGAAACCAGGGGAAGTCATAGTCCACTCTGTCTTGTGATTCTCCCAAGGTCTTGCAGCGTGATGTTGCCATAGTCATTTATTTGATTATGTTACTTCTCCAATTCTATCAATGTCCTTCACTACTACCTTCTCATTTAATGCCATCTATTTTCACTTGTGCACTGTAGAATGATGTTTTGGTCATTGGTGGGCTGCTTATACCACCATGGCTCCATAGATTACATTGTCTATCATCGAAGCCATTTTGTTTGTGTAAGTTTGCCCTATGATGTTCATATAATGATAAAATCACCGAATTATTCATTTCTCAGAACATATCCCTGTCATTAAGCAATGAATGACTGCATTCATTCATTCATTCATCATTCACATTGTTTTGTTCTACCCTTTTGCACCATGCTATTTATTGTCTCCATGCCCTTGCTAATGAGGCTCCTCTTTCTTACAGCACCCCTTTTCCACCTCATTACACCCAGCCATCCTTCACTTGGCTAACTGAAGAGGCACAGAAGTCTTTCTTCACATGCCTACCAGCCTATCATAAGTAAATGTTTACTCTTCATAGTGCTGGGAGAGTATCAGAGTACATGATACTGATTCATCTGGCTGTGAACTCTCGATTCTATGACACTAGCCTTCATTGACTTCAACTTAGTGATCATGGCATGTCATCTTTGAGGTAAAACACAGTCTTCAATTTGACTCATCTGTAGGGTCCTTTGCACTCTTATTTGCTGCCTGCAGAAATTATTAACCTGCACTCTTTGGTGATTACTCAGTCATGTTAGATTTCAAACATGCAGAGGAGACAGTTTCTACATGAGCATTTAGTATGTGATCTAGAATATAAGAGCAGTGTGTTATAAATCTGGGCAGCAACCTCTCCATAAACAAATATCACTCTTCTCTATTCTTTCATTCTTTTTGTCCAATTTGCAGGTGGGAAAGGTAAGGTTTAGAGGACTGTATCTTATACATGCTATAATGAATTATAAGAGATGATAAGGGTATGAGAAATCAAATTTTATAAATACAAAATTGGATATTTGATTTCCTGGATTTGCATGGCCACAGGAAAAACTGGCTGGTGGTGTGAGGTTTTGTCCAATGAGTCTATACTTTGGTTCTTTCATATTTAGTACTCTGTTACCCCACTCTTAAAAAAGGAAAAACAAAACAAAACAAAACCCAGCATTACTGAGAATGCAGTGTCTGCTGCAGAGATCCCATGTAGTATCAGAAAACAGGCTAAACTATTATGCAACACCTGGCTGCAGCTGGACCAAAGAAGGGTCTGAGTTCTGAGAAAGACTTCATATTCCCCTGCTGGAAAGAAAGGCAACATTTCGGGAAATATTCAATAAAAGGTTTGAGACATAGAGTCCCATTCATGGTAAGAGGGACCGAAGGGAACTGTTTTCCCTCTTAAGGCTTGGCTCTTTCTGGAAGGATGCTATTTAGTGTAATCCACAACTGATTATTTTGTTGATCATGTTTCAAAATCCTTGCCCTTTAAACAAGTTCCCAGAGTTAATTGCGTGCAATTGTGGGATGTTTAACTTTTTAAAAAATGTCTTGTTATATTTTGAGATTTGTGGAATAGGATGGCAGGAGAAGGTGAATGGAAACCTGCCTGAGGATGGAAATATCAAAGGGATTGGGGGTGGGGTGGGGATGAATAGAGCAAAGAAAGTCTAGAATTCTGGGTCGGAAACTCTTGCTGAATGAGTCATCCTGCAGGACAAATAAAACCTCACTCATCACCCTGTCTTCCTTCTCTGTAGCAAGAGAAGCAAACAGTGGGGCCCTGGAAAAACATCAGCAACTTCTTGTAGCATCTGTAGGTGGGAAAGGTTTCCAAGCCACAGAAAGGACTGTGAATGCAGTTAGTTACTGGGGCTCTAGTTTTTCTCAGCCAAATAGGAAGAACCTCCAAACTGACCTTGGAAAAACATACTCACTGAAGGAAAAAATATTGTAAGCTCTCCCTGTGTATTTGTATTAAGAGATTTTTTAAAAAAGAAACAAATACATTGCTTTCCAGTTTTCCATGAAAAGAATTTGAGTGCTCTCAGATTCACAGTGGTAGGACTCTTAAAGAAGGGTTGACAAGGTTATAGAGGGGACTCAAACTTTGTCCCCGTTTAATGAATACAAGGTCATCCACATAGCACAACCACATCTATATTAAAAAGCCTGAGAGGGAGAACATTCTTGCCACTCCTTTCAGCAAAGATTGCAATTAGCATTTTTATGAAGAACATAAACTCTATGTATCAAAGATGCACTTTTATTACTCTGAAACCGGCTCCAATAAGCATCCCGCAAACATTTGGCTGTTTTGCTTTCAGGAGGAGGCCAATTAAAACAGGGTCTGTCTCGCTGCCAGCCTCTACCCACCCTTCAGCGAGGCAACAACAATACTGAGGTGGTGGCGCTGGCACCCTCAAAAGTGGCTTTTCAGTCATTGGGCACCTGGAAGGAAAATGTTGATTTCTTGGCTCCCTTCACAAAAACAAAAATATAAAAAGAAAACACAAACGCCACCAGGGCTTATTTTGCTTATCCCTCCTCTCTCGTTATGAATTGTGTGGCTCAGATGATTTAACTTGCTACCAATTGTAGCAGCTCACATCCCCGTACTCCCACCTCCAGTGCAGCAACGCTCAAGGGAGAGGAGCAGTCCCTCTGTCTGGCTGGCGCCACTGTGCTTTCATGTGCCATAACGACGCTCTGGGAAGTGGTCTGTGCTGATGGGCTGATCGCAGGAGCAGATCCATAGTGGCGCAGTTCCCCTGTGCCTACGGAGACTGGTCGCAATGTTTTCTTTTTTCTTTTCTTTTCTTTTTTTTGGGGGGGGGATGGAGATGGGATATTGGGAGCTTGAACCCAGGGCCTCACACCTGCTTTCCAAGCGCTCTACCACTGAGCTGCACTTCCAGCCCATTTTCTATTTTTTTACATTTTTATTTTGAGACAGGGTCTAAGTTATGCAGGCTGGCTCTGGCCTCAAACTTGCAATACCTCTGCCTCCACCTCCTAATCTCTGGGATTACAGATGTGCACCAACATGCCCATCTTGATAGTGACATTTGATGTAGTTCTTCAGGTATTATTTGATAGTGTAGGAGGAGGACTCTATCATGATGTCGGGCACAAAGTCTGATGTTGGAGCCAGAGGCAATAGGGCAGGATCTACCTTCCTTTGTTTGGTTCTACCTGTCAGACCAGTGAGTCTTACTGAAATATTTAGTCTCCAGATACACAATAAATAATCTTGAAGTAGATTTAAGTTCAAGACTCCCTTTTGATGGAAATGGCACCAAATACAAGTACACAAATGATGTTCATAAATGTTTCTTAAATGAAAGAATCAGTATGCCAAAGAATAAGGACGGAGCACTTTCTGCCAGATGACCTTAGATATCATCTAATAGTTTTTACCTAGGGTACCTCTATCCATTTCCCTCAACATTCTTATGGAGTGAAATTAATTTGTGTTGTTGCTATATCAATATTACCTCTTACAATGAGTCTTTCAGATTCCAGGCAAAGAGGTGGACTGACTTCTGAAAACACTGAATGCAATGTTCAGAAGTGAAAGTTTGATGCTCTTGGCTGAACATAAGAGAGTATCTGTCAGAACCAACTCAAACAATTGATGTTATGAATAATAGTTATAAAATAAGATGTCCAGAGACTAGCAGTTCAGAGGTTGGATTAAGATTAAGATCAATGTCCCTGGGATTTTCTTTTTCACTCCTTCATAGTTTCAATATGGCTTCTACAAGTCCAAACATCGTGTTCTCTTAAGATAGTGTCTATAGCCAAACATAAGAGACTTTTTAAAAAGATGGAAAACACCTCCCTTATATCTCTTCATCCATAACTGACTCATATACAAAGAAAAAACTAATTGCTGTTGTTGAATTCTTGTTGTTAGTTGACCTTGAGTTGGGTCTGACTGATAGTGACCTTCACATGGTTTTCAATGGCTGATTGTTTCAGGATTGCTTCCGGAGTGGATTGCCACATCCTTCTCCCATTTTTGTGGTGCTGGGGATTGAACTCAGGTCCTCAGAGAGTGTGGAGCAGTGCTCTACTAACTGGGCTAAAACCCCAGCCCCATGGTATTAGTTTGCTAGTACTGCTATAACAAATCACCACAAACTGAGCGCCTTTAACAATAGAATTTTTTTTCTCATGACTATAGATTCTAGAATTAAGAGATTAAGAGGTTTGCAAGGTTGGCTTCTTCTGAGACCTCTCACTGGCTTTTCAAAGGCTATTGTCAGTCGCTTCACTTGATCTTTCCCCTGTATGTGTCTGTGTCCTCATCTCTCATTCTCATAAGGATACTGGTCTTGCAGAGACCATTTATTTCTATGCTGGGACTTTCTCTTTTTTTCATTTGCATCCACTGTACTCATAAGTGTTCATTGAAGCACTTTTAAGGTGGCTGCTTCACAATATTTGTCAGATTGTTCTAACATCACTGTCATTTTGGTGTTGACATTTATTGGTTGCATTTTTCCTGGTATGTGGTACCAGGAAAACCATTTCTTTATTGAAATCTGGATGCCTTGAGTATTACGTGCTGAGAAACTGATCTTTTCCTACCCTGTTTTCACTTACTTTTTCTGACACCAGTTTGGTGGGAAGGCAGAGCACTGATGTTTAGGTCCTTCTTCTTGCTGGGTTGAGTTGGGAGGTCCAGCTCTTTTCTGGGATTCTCTCCTGACACCTGCTTGTATGAGAGAGGCCAACATGCCACATGACTGGTGAGCGTAGAGCCTCTACTTGTTCCCCTGGTCCGTGGTAATGATAGTTGTCACCTCAGCACCAATGGCCAGTGGTGAATTTTCTTGCTCTCCAGAAGGTCTCTTGTGAGATGACCCTAGATGAGTAAGAGAGGTGTTCCATTTCTACTTAGTGGTTATGGAGGACCAGGCTCCTCATGTGATTTTGAGTGTTCCTGAGGGGGTAGAAGACACTGTTACTGCCCTGTGAGTCTGAAAGTCCCAGCTCTTGAGCTAACCTTAGACACTGCTCATGTGTGGGCTGGATGCACCTCATTGCAGCAGGGAAGGGTGAACATCTGGGCTCCACACATGGTTCTGAGTGGGTGGAACAGGGCAGGAGTTTTTCTTCATGTGACATTGGGGTAGATCAGAGTGGTTATTGTCAAAAGTACTTTGTCTCACCAGGCTGCCTCCTTCCAGATCTCTTGGATGGCTAGAGCAGACTTTGTTGGAGCTTTATTTAACTTTTTCTGTGTCCGTCGGCATTTCTGGGTTTCATCCTCTATCCGATAATGGCTGCATTATGTGAGATGAAGGGAAGACTAAAGAACTCACCCCTGCATTGCCTCTTGGGTCTCTAGAACACATGCCTTCCTTTCTCTACATTTTCGAGAAGGTGATGGCTTTATGTACCCCAGTGGGGTTAGTTGTAATTAGGAAGAGGAATAGGTAAAAGAACATGGACTCCATCTTCCTGGAAGTGTAACTTTCTAACATTTTATCAGTATTAAACATTAAAAAGTCATAAGAACAGTATAAGGAATTTATGATTACACTTTATCCATAATCCCTTAAACATTGACACTAAGAAGTTAACATTTTAGCATCTTTGCCTCCTCCTTCCTCCTCCACTCATATTCTTTTATTTTCATCCAATCTTTTTGAACTATGTGAGAAGAAATTACAAGTCCTAACTTCAGTGTGTATGGTCTAAAAACAAGAATTTTTTTTAATATAAAGAATGTCCAATTAACTTGATACAAGTAACAGGGAAATTAACCTGATACAATATTATTTAATCTTATAGATGCTATTCAGATCTCACCAATTGACCCACTTATATCCCTTATAACAAAAGAAAAAGCTAAACATTTTATAGGGAAATATTCCTTCTTGATATGTGACATTTGGGTGAATTGGAGTGGTTATTGTAAAAAGTTATCTCCATTGCCAGACTGCCTCTTAGCAAACCCTCAAGTTTGCTGTATTATTTCATAGGGGGTTTAGTCCTCTCCTCTCCTCTCTCTCTTTCTCTCTGAATACCCCACCCCTCACTCCCAAACCTATTTTGATTCTTGTCCTTTGAAAGTATTATTCAATCAACCAGCCTAGAGTATCTCTACTTGTATCCAACTGGATCTCTATGGTACCAGTCTTTGGTAGACAAGGAAGACAGGGTCATTCTAACTAATGGAGGAATAATGGAATTTAATATAGAGAGAAGAGATTACCTAGGGAAGTGACACTCAGAAACCATGTGTCTATGATATCAGAAAAATAGCCTGAATCTTTATAATGAGACTGAGATGATGAGATAGTGAGCAGGAAGAAGACTGCTGCGATTTTTGAGTCTTTGGGAAATCTCCCAACAGGCTATCTTGGTTTGTTATATAACTTGCCTCTGGCCACTTATGTTGCTCCCTTAATCTCTCAAATCACTTCTGCCTCCAAAATCTCCTCTTATGGGTAGATTCTAACCTGGAATTATACAGCAAAGGGAATTCTGAGAAATCTAGTTAAAAGGCTTCTACTGTATTCAAGTTTCCCTTTTAAGTGGCTTTTTGTAGTTAGGTGCCATCAAGTTGGGTCCAACTCATAGTGACCCTCATAGAGTTTTCAATGGCTGGTTGTTTTGAGATTGTTTCAGGAGTGGATTGCCTCATCCTTCTCCTTTGCAGTGTTGGCGATCTAACCCAGGGTCTCAGAGACTGCAAAGTAGCCACCAGAATGTTGAATTTGTTTTTATCATGGGTTTTCCCGATGGATTCACCCTAAGGTACTACCTAGAGAGGACAGCCATCTGTTGTCTAAATGATACCCTTCTTTCCTTTAGGAAACTTCCTTCTCCATTTACAACCAGTTGGGTTTAGTTGGGGCTACCATGGCTTTCCATGATATGGATCCCATATTTGTCCATGGTTTATTGTTCCGTGGATGATGTATTATTCAAGTTGGACCAATCACAGTGTTTTTTATCCTCTTGGAAATAGTATGCTGCTCTAGAGGTAGGTCCCTCACTACACATTCACAATTCTTTTTAGGACTCTTTGAAATTTATTTGAGAAAGAGATAGTGTTTCTCTTCTGGTGGAAAATTTAAGAGTTCTTGGTAGCAATATTTCCTATTATCTGGAAGAAGCTAATTTTCAGTGAGAGGAAAAGAAAGTGATATAAAGAAAAAGAGCAAGAAAGAAAAAGACATGCAAAAAGAGAAGAGTATGATCACATTTAAGCTCCTGATTCTAGTTGTTTCAAAGCCCAGCTTCATCCCTCCTCTTTGTAAGGTTTACCTTTTTGATTGTTGTTTTGTTTATGTGAACTCACTGCCATTACTTTTCAGTCTCTGTCTCTGATTCTCTAACTACATCAGTTCAAATCAAATTTCTGTCACTTGAAAATACAAAGTGTTTGTATGTATCTAATTGATTATTCTGGAACATATATAACTTAATTTTTTGAATCTTCCAAAACCACTTATTAATTTTTTTTTAAAGAAGATCATTTGTGCTACTCCCAAACATAGCCTGCATATTTCCTGGTGGGGCATTTCAACTGTCAAGATTGATTCTTCATGTTTAAGTGCTAATGGTCTGTGTTGTAAACACTGTGTATGTATTTCTATGCACCTTACAAGTACAGATCTCTTAACAACCAGCATGGTAAAGACTTTTGTTCACATTTTAAACATGAAAATATATGAAACTTAGAGAAGATGAGGATTATTTCACAGGTCATAGTATAAGTAGGTGAGATTTGAACTAGGGGTCTGGCTTTCTCATAAAACACTTTTATATAGATTGAGAAAAGGTCCCCTGATGTTGAGCACAACCCTGAACCAGGATTCACAGCTTGATGGCCAAAGCATGGATTATGTTTCAAAATTTATTTGTCTTCATCACATGGTTTTCTTTGTGTAGTAAAAAATTTTGGCAAACACTATGTGGCACCTGGGAGAGCTCATGTCTTTGAGTGGATTTGAACTTTTGACTTTAGGTCTAGTGATTTTTTTCTTCACTCAGCCAGGCTCTATTTTTCATTTCTAAAAATGGCTCAAGTTTTTATGATATCTAGAGCAAACAAAGACTACATCAGTCAAGACAGACCAGGTTATGCTGTGGTTACCAACAACATCAAAATCTCAGTTATTTTTTTGTAACAAAATTTTATTGAATGGTCATTCAAATTTTGCTAAAAATCTAAGTGTTTCTCCAGGGCAACTGTACCCCATGTGCCAATTCAGTATCTTAGATCTATCACTTAGATATTATCTCCATATACAGAGCTATAAACTATATTGCAGGGGAAGAGCCAAAGTAGAGATTCATGCATCTGCAGTTGAATACTTTCACTCACAGTTCATGGTCATATCAAATCACATAGTCATGTCCAACTTTGAGAAGGGGATTAGTGCAATCCTTCATGCACTATCAAATAGAAGATATCTAGATATTGGTGAACAGTAATAATGGATATGATAAAACCCAAAGTCTTTGGACATGATTTGATGGCATGTAACAACAACAAAGTTTATAGTAGAGATTAAGGCAGTTAAGTATGGTGCCCCTACAAGAAAATGTTCTCATTCTCATTCACATTCATTCCCTCTTCTCTTCTCTTTCTCTTCTCTTCCCTCCTCTCCTCCCCTCCCCTCCCCTCCCCTCCTTTTTTTTTCTCTCTCTCTCCCTCCCTACACACACACACACACACACACACACACACACACACACACTACTTTGGTCATTAAGCTTGAGAAACCCAAACATAAATAATACCATTGCTCTATATTTTGCTCAGCATTATAAATAACTCTTTTTATGTAATATCTCCTCTGAGTTACACATTTAGTGTTGAAGGTAATAGTAGAGTGCTGTTTCTGCAGTTTACTATAGAGGGTTGCTGTGATCCTCAAGTGAAACAATGATTACAGAAGGGTTGTTTATATATTAATATAGTTGGAAAATATTATACGGTGTTATTATTGTTTCCCTGTTTGAACTGCTACCAGGAGCATCTTTGGATGACTCTTCAGCTGAATGCTGATTGACTGAGCATAAGACCCCCATTTGTATATAATTTAAGGGCCTCTTTTAACAATAGACTCTCATAAGCATCTACCAAATTAAAGACTTGCTAGGTATGATGGGATGGACTAGGTCTAGGGTGGAAGGTAAATGTGCTCAAGACAAGTCAGTTATGAGAATGTGGTTCAGACAGAAAACTAAGGCAGCCTATAGTATAAACATGAGCCTTCTGAGGTCTGGGCTGTGATTCTCTTTAATAGCAGAGTTGGGATGTGTTAATGAGCATGACATAGAGCATGCAGCCATCAAGTGAATTAGTCATAGCTTGATTCTTTTATGTGCCTTGTCTAATAGCAAACATTACCAGGCAATCACAGCAGCAGCACTCTCTGATGGAGCAGAAGGTGTGGAAGGGAGTAATGAGGCTGCCTAAAAACTGTTTTATAGAGCCTTGTACCGATTCACAACAGATAATAGAAGTAGGAGCCAGACAGATAATAGAAGCAACAACCATTTATTGCTAAGAGACGGTCTGAATATTTGTGCATAAAACAGCCCACTCCAAGTTCTGTAATTGCATTTCCTGAGAAAGAGAGACAAAAAAGAAAGTCACGTGGCAGGCTACTTCCATTAGTGTGTTCTAAATGAAGAGGAATGAGTAGATATGAAGAAAAAGAATACAGATGGTGACTGCAGATGAGAAGCAGCTTTTGGATTTATGAATCCAGCCAATTGGGACCCTTTCTCCTTGTGACTAGAACAGGATATTGGAAAGTGATTCCATCTTGTAGTTACGTAATATTCAGGATTAGTTAGAAGAATCTTAATTTATAATTCGTCTTTCATTCCTGAAAGAGAAGATGGCACACTGAGACCCTATTCTCTCTCTCTTTGTGCCTAAATTTTGGCACTTTTAAGGCATTGTAGATCGGAACGTGTGTTTGGTAAAGGTCTACAGGATGGTTGGAATGTCTAAGTTTCCCATAAGGTTTTCTGAGGACCAACAATCATATCTGTTGCTGAAAATGCTCACTAAACGACCCAAAGGAAACTTACTCATGTCACACGGTGCCTCCTAATATAATGTAAAATTCAGAACCCTTGTTTTCCATATTTTTCCCATTTTGTCTGGCAATATTGTATGTTCTCATGGCTTGATGTTTAAAGAGAGACATTAACTACATGAAGTACCTTCAAAATAAGATGTGCCAAATATCAGTGGAATATAAAGCCATACCATTTGAAACTGCTAAAGAGCCCAAGAAAAAATAAAAATGGAGAGGATAGTAGGTGGGTAGGCTCACAACAGTGTTCAAAAGCTGATTACTATTCTTCTTGAGAAAGAGGAATTGGATATGTTTAAGGTAGTAGAAAAGTATATTAGCATTAACTTCATTTTATGAATTATTCAGTAAAGACTGGTGATATCTTTGAATTGGATGGATTCTCAAGAGCAGTAGGCATTTTCAAGCAGAAGCTAAGTAACCACTTGTTGAAGATATTGTAGAAGAAACTTAAGCTGGAGAGGTTTCCTCACTGATGTGATATCTACCCAAACCCAGAGTGATATTATTCTCCCCAGGGAAGTTCTTGATGCATTGTAACCTGGAGCCCAGGAGATGAGCAAGATTGGAAAAATGGAACTTTCAAAGTCAATATTTGACATGATTTTCCTCATCTTCTGTAGTCAGAAAGACTTCACTGTTTATATTATTATGACTAAAAAAGCAAGGTTTACTTTTGATACAAAATATAAATTATGATTGAGTTTTTTGAAGTCCTTTGTTTTCCCTGGAGTTGAAAGTTGCCATATCTGTTAATTTTCTTTATTTTTAAGCACATATAACTAATTCCCAGATGCTCTAGCAGTTTTACAAATACTCTGCAAAATGAATTCACACATAGTCAAATGCAGCAAGTCATCCATCAAGTATACATGCAACAATTTAGAATCCAAGTATAAGTTATATATCCAAAAATCCAATCTCTCTCTCTCTTTCTCTCTCTCTCTTTCTCTCTCAATTAATAGAAACAATATTTGTTCAGAGCATCAATACATCTATATTTAAAAATTAATTTACTGAGCTTTGTTGTAAATATTGTCCAAAAAACACATTCTGGCCAAGAAGATGCAAACAGATATCTACTGGGGATTTGGAAGTACATTTCTTTCTTATTAAAAGCACTGTATATTCATCTTCATCACCACCACCATCTTTGCCTCTTCCTCTCCATTTTCCTTGCCTTTCTCTTCTTTCTCATCTCTGTTATATTCCTTCTTATCTGAATATGCTGAGTTTACATGAGAGATGGAGCAGCCTTTGTAAAACATGAGCTAATTGTAAGGATAAAAATATGAGGAGCAGGGGGTTATAAAGAGACCAAGATGTCAATGGCACTGAAAAACCTAGGCCAGGGATTTTTATCTTAAAATTTGGACTTGAAGATAGAAGGAAATTATTCAATTCAATGATTTTGACAATGGCTCTGAGATACTCGGCCAAATTTAACCCTGATACCAGTAACATTTCAAGTGAATTCATTTCTCAATAATTTGTGCTCAGATACATGCCTACTTATTTGGGAAAAAAATGAAGTGGAATATTTGCCTCACTTTTTACACAAAATCAATTCCAGATAGACTAAGAATGTAAATGTAAAAGAAATCATTAAAGTTTTAGAAAAGTGTTTGTTAGTTGTTGTTAGGTGCCGCTGAGTCGGTATCCGACTCATAGCGACCCTCATAGGGTTTTCAATGGCTGACTGTTTCAGGATTGCCATGGGAGTGGATTGCCAGGTCCTTCTCCCATTTTTGCGGTGCTGGGAATTGAACTCGGGACCTCAGAGACTGCAGCACAGCGCTCTACCAACTGAGCTAAATCCCAGCCCCTAGAAAAGTGTACATTTTGTAAAATACAAGTCGCCTTATGGAAGGTTTGCCTAAATTCTATCAAAATCTCCAAAATAAGATGCTCACTATATTAAATCATATAGTAATTATTTTTTTCTATATAGATGTACAAATAAAACATATGATTAATTGGCAGGAAAATGATCACCACACTAGGGCAGAGAGCCGATCTCCTTCATATATAAGAAGCTGTTTAATAGCAACAAGAAAAATTCTCAGAGTAATAGAACAATTGTCAGAGGAAACAGACAATTTCAAGAAAAAAAAGAACATCCAAGGAAAGCCTGTCACAAAGCAGACTAAATAAATTAATTAGTTAAATAAAGAGGAACTTGAAAGAAGAAAACAGAAGCCTATTTAAAAATTATGAATAAATCCTTAGAGATAAGCTAAAATTGGACATGACAGAAGTAAGAATATGGTATTTCATGTATTTAAAAAATAAATGAAAACAAGCAAAGACTTTTTGAAAATTAAAAATATGGTAATAAAAATGTCTGAAGAATAGCTGGAATATTAAATTAAGAGATTAACCAGGAAATTAGAATAAAAACACAATGAGACCATAAATAATAGAGGAAAAAGAAGGTTGTAAAGACCAAACCATAAGTTCCTATTACTAGGAGAACCAGAAAGACCAAAATAAATATAGAGAAAAAATCACCCAAGCAATATTCTTTTTCAAATCTCCCAAATGTAAAGGATTTGACTTTTCAGATTGAAAATATACTGTCATAGCTATTATAACTAGTGAAAAAAAGATCCAGAAAACAATGGGCAAACAGAAGTTCCTAACAGCTATTTGCAAAGGTCCAGAAATTGAAATGTCTCATCCATGTATTTCCATTTCCCGTTCTATTATAATATTTGCTCTAGAAAGAAGGTTGAAATTTATCAAATATTTTTTTTCTCCTAAAATTGAGTGTAAATGATGAGAAAGCCATTTTACTGGTAGCTCTTAGCTATGAGCAACTTGGCCAAAAAGGGTACTTAGTGCTAGAGGTCAGGCGTGCTGCCATAATTCCATTTCATTGCTGGACAAACAACTTGTAGCAACTAAGGTTCCTCAGTGCCAGTGTGAAGTGCTTTGTAATTCAAATCATTTACTGTTGATTTTCCTTTCCTCCTCTCATTTCTTCTATTCCTTTTCCCTTTGGCCAATGTCTCTGAGCTTTGGCACAGGAAGGAGAATGTCTAGGCTGAGAAGCACCAGCTCTGTTTCCTTTTGTGTCACTTCTCTTCTGGGGCTCTCTCACAAATCACACTGTCTTCATTGGGTGGTCCCCTTTAAATACTCATTTGCTAGTTCTGTGGAGTGCAGAAGATTGTTCCTGTGATTTTTAAATATACCAAGTTCTGAGGAAAGCCTTAGGGAAATAAAGTCAAAGTTGAGAAACATAGAATTTTTGCTTATAAAATAGGGTATACATTTCTGATCTAGAGTAACTATCTGTCCTAGTTTGTCAGGAGGGATGACCAGGATACTAGAATTCCAGTGTGAAATCTAGGACAGTCTCAGGTAACTGAGGATGAGTTGATCACTCTCGATCTTACCAAAGTTGCTCTGTGTCTAAGATACCTACCCTTCAGCCTCAAAGAACTAACACAGCATCTGAGGTTCCTGAAACAAGTTATTACCTCTGCAGCTCTTGGAACCATTTCCATGGAAGGCAAATCTGAATGACTATAAGCTACGATCTATCTTCTATGCATCTTCATGGCTGGATAAAGAGGAAGACTTCCTCCTTTGCACCTCATTTATGCTTCCTACCCTGCCTACTCCTCTTGATTTCTAAGTTGAGACATATGATTCTACCTTGATTGGCTTTGTCCTGGAGATAGACTCTTCTATACACCAAGATTTAATTTTATCCTTAGGTGACAATAAATATATTCTCATTCATTTGCTTATTCATTCACTTATTTGTTCTGTTAAAAACTATATGGAGCTCTTACTATGGGCTAGATGCTATTTTGGGTGCTAGGGATTTGTGGTTTAAAAAAAGAGACAATTTTCTTGCTGCCATGGAACTCACATTTCTATGCCAGTAAACTCTTAAACAAGTACATAGGCATGAAAGTAACAAAATTTATATGTGAGTGAAATCAAATGGTGTGATGGGATAAAGAATAGTAGAATATATTTTAAATTGGGTATTAAAGAAAGACCATTGTGAGAAGATAGAATGTAAGCTACAGCCAGAAAAGTAAGGAGCTAGTCTTGAGAAAGTTTAAGGGAAGAAAGAGTGATCATAGAAAGACCTCCAACTGGGAAGGAGATTGGATTAAACATTTGAGAAACACTTAGAAGGTCAGTATGGCTGGGGCATAGGAAACAAGCATAGTAAGTACTATTACATGATGTCAGAAAGGTAGGAAGTGAGCAGAGCATGCTAGGGGATTACAGGTCATGGAAAAGAATTTGAGTGAAGACACTAGATGGTTCTGAGAAAGAGAGTGATATGGTCTAAATTTCATGAAAATATACTGTTATTTTTCTTTTGGCTTTGTAGAAAAGATCACAGGAGGCAAAGGTAAAGGTAGTGAGACTAGTTAGTTAGGGTGGTGCTGTGTCTTTTGGGTGAATGTCAGAGCTGGCTTGTCCCAGGGTGGGATCTATGGAAGAGGGGAGATCCAGGTATCTTGAAGGTAGAGATAACTGCACTTGCTTTTGGATTTGGTGGGGTAGAGATGAGGGAAAGAGGAGAATTCTGTTGGAACTTGAGCCAAGGGTGTGAGCCAAGGGCAACTATTGGCATGTAGACACCATTCATTGATCCTAGTACTCATGATGGGCCTATAATAAGAGATACAGAAAAGAGACAATTCTGAAGTGAACAAAGTATTTCTCCATTTCTTCTATTGTATTAACTATTTCTCCACCACAATGTGGATGGTGGCATAGTGGTTGGGAGCGTGGCTCTGGACCACATTGCTTGATTTTGTATTTAACCTCTCACATACTAAGAAAATAGGCAAAATTCACTTAACTGTCCCCTTTTCCTCATGGAGTATAATAAAATGGAATACATACTTTATAGGATTTTGTGAGCATTAAATGAGTTAACATATGGAAAGCACTTAGAAAAAATATCTGGCAAGAAATGACAGCTATTGTGCTTGTTAAATTCTTTTAATGGCTATAAAATATTCCATGATAAGGATATATTAGAAATGATTTGGAGGACTTACACATTATTCCTCCAAATTATGTAGGATAAATTTCTACAGGTTGGATTTGTGGCTCAAGTAATCTTGAAGATATAAGATTCAAGATTTTTACTTCATATTGCCAAAGCTTATACCAATTTATACTCCCATTAGGTGTAATGTTTGTTTTCTACAAACCAAATTCAATTATTACATTGAGAAAAGAAAATAAGACATTTACCAGTTTGATAGAAAGAATATGTCCTCATCAACAAAATTGACTTAAAATTTATTGAACAGATTGACAGCATTCTGTAAAAGTTAGCCATTGGCCATTTCTCTACTGGAGTACTTGGCCTTTTTTATTTGTAGCAGCTATTTACCTGCTACAATCTGATTATGTTTCAACTTAGTTTATCAGTTGGTTTTGTTGTTAGATTCAGTACGTACATCTTTTACTATGTTGTATCTGCCTTCCTCATCCTAATATCAGATAAATATCAAGCATATATTTAAAGGGCTAATTAAACTAGAATTTATTTCAGTACAAGGGAGAAGTTTAATATCCAGATTTAAAATTTTCCAAAATAGCTAACTGCCTGCAGCCATAGCACTGTGGTGTCCGATCCCATCAGATCTCAGAAGCTAAGCAGGATTGGGCCTAGTTAGTACTTGGATGGGAGACAGCTTGGGAATACCAGGTGCTGTAGGCTTGGGAGAAGGACCCAGCAACCCACTCCCCTAAATAACAATCAGCCATTGAAAACCCTATGAATAGCAGAGAAATACTGACAATAATGTTTCACCTGTTGTATGTAGGGTTGCTATGAGTTGGACACTGACTGGATGGCACCTAACAACGACAACAAAATAGTTAAATAATTGCTCCATACTCTTTAACTCTTGAATTTTTCATTTTCTTCTAATTTAAAATGCCTGCCTTAATTATTGAACTTTACCAACTGAAATTTATATATAAGTATACTTGCTTTTCAAGAATGAAAAAACACACTCACCTCATTTATTTATTTATTTTGTTTTTAATTTAATTTTATTTTTATTAGTAATTTTTAATGTACAACTTAATGGGTTTCATTATGAAATATCCATACATGCATTTCATTGTACATTGCTCACATAACTTTCCCCTTACCCTCTCATGACCTTTCTCTCCCATCTCCCCCCACCAATGGTCTCCTTTCTACTTGCATGTCTTTTTGTGAGAATATTTATTGATATAGATGCATCCTAATTTTGATATAAGTCCAAACTTTTTTCTATAGTGATCTACATTTTTACATTCTTAGCAATATTACATGAGTGATCTAGTCTGTTTGCATTATTGCCAGTATTTGGTATTATTACTGTTTTTTAAATTTTAGTTATTCTGGTAGACTTTATTTTTTTCTGTCTTTCCCTATTTTTCCAATATACTCATAAAGTTTGCATTGAGACTGACCTTTCCTCCTTATCCTTCCTCATTGATCCTCCTACCCTTCCCATCTTCTCCAATACTCTGCTAGAACCCTCCCTCCTTCTTTCCACTTCTTAAATGATCCCTTCTATGCTGTTTAATTGTGCATTTTTTAATGTTTCAATTTATGTATAGGATCCACCTCATTTTTAATTAACAAAATTATTATGTGTACTTGTCTCTGTTTCTGAACTCTTCTGTTTCATTTATTCATGTCCGTATTCCTACCAAAACATCTTACTATTTAAATAATTGTAGCTTTTTAATCTCATTTAAGATCTGAATATACAAGTCCTCCAAATTATTCCTCATTAGAAAATGACATTGGAACTTTAACTGAAATCAAATTCAATGTAAAAATGAATTTGGGGGAATATTAACAATATAATATGACAAATATTCCTAACTAGTGCATGTATTCATTTCCATAGGTATTCTTCAAGCTCAGCAACTTTTGAGTCGAAATATTTAGACAGACAATCATTCAAATCAAAAGAAATATAAAACAAACAAACCATCTCCCCAAAAGAAAGAGAACTTCTTCCTCATGGAAATTTGACCCTTTGTCTTATTCTTCTAAATTGTTATAACAAAATACCATAGACTTGGTGGCTTATAAGTAAATAAAATACTTTTATTTCTGGAGGCAAGGAAGAGCAAGATGAAGGGGCTGGCCGACTCAGTGTCTGGTGAGGGTCTGTCCTCCTAGAGTGCACCCACCTTCAGTTACTTTACTGTGTGTTCACTTAGTGGAGAGAAAAAAATAAGCTCTCTTGGGCCTCTTACCATTAAGGGCACTAATCTCATTTATGAAGGCCCTACCCTCACGATCTAATTACTTCCAAAATGTCATAAGACCTTGTGGGGTTAAGTCTCAACACATAAGTTTGGGGAGGCACAGTCAGATTCTAGCATCTTTGTTTTACTGAAAAGATACTGAACATAAGATGAACTCCACAACTAGAAATCTTTTCTGATTAGCAATATAGAAATGATATTGTAATGGTTTGGATATGAAATGTTCCCCTAAAAGACCTATGTAGCCTTGGTCTGTGATGCAAGCACTGTTCAGAGGTGGGACTTTTGGGAAATGATTGGGTGATGATGGCTCTGTCTTCATTCATGGATTAATCCATTGATGCATTCAAAAGCTGAAGAGATTATTTGGAGGTGGTGGAATTATGGAAGGTGGGGCCCAGTTGGAGGAAGTAGGTCATAGGCATGTCCTTGAAGGCCGTATCTTGCCCTTTCTGTTATACTCTCTGCTGCCATGAAGTGGCAGGCTCTGTAATAGACTCCAGCCTCCATGAGATTCCATCTTACCTCAGGCCCCAAACACAGGAGCCCGCCAACCAAAGAATGAAACCTCTGAAACCATGATCCCAAACAAGTCCTTCCCAATTGAAATAGTTTTCTCTCAGGTATTTGTCTCAGCAATGAAAACCTAACAGAGATGTATTACATTATATGTTTTTGTTGTTGATTTTCTTACCAAAATGTTTTCATGTCACTTAATCTTCCCAGTATCCCTTGGAGGGAGGCTGGCTCCAACATAATCTTATGCCCAGAGAATTCAATTATAAAGAAAAGGATGAGTAAGTTTCAGAGAGTACTATGTGTGCATGATTCTGCCTCTTCTATGTGAGCTGCCCTTATGCAGATACTCAATTCAGAGCTATTTCTTTTCTACATTTCTAGACCTTTGTTTTTTTTCTTCCCCAAAGACCAACAATCTTATTTGTTTCCCCTTTTCCTTTACTTTACCAAATTCTATGTTTGTGAAGAGCACTGATATATCAATAAATTTCAAAGAAACGTTCTGATATATTTGTGGTAGCTTGATGTGAAGTCTAAGTAATGGGACAGAAATGTGATGCTGTAAGGGCCCACTAGCTGGGCTTGAAAGGTAATATTTTAATCAAGGTGAATTTTCCAGTTTCTGTATCCACACTGTACAGATGGGGAGTACTTTTCCTTCCAGGCCACTGGGCACATTCTATATAATGTATGGACTCACAAAGATAGAATAATCGTTATATGCAGTATTTCCATTTTACAGGTAGGAAACTGAGGCCTTAAGAGGTAAACTACTTTGTTCAAAGTCAACCCAGTACATTTAACCTTATTTTATTGAAAGATGATGCAGAAAGCTCAGTGACTCATAATTTAGGGAAGGTTGGTTTCTCTAGGACAGAAGGTGATACAGAGATAAGCTTGACTGAATCTACTTAGGGAGAGTTTATAGCAGCAACGCCTACGGGAGGGAAGAGGCAGGTACGGAAATGTACAGAGAGAATGAAGATGCAATAGTGGAACTCATTTGCTTGGTATTTCAACAAACAACATGAGGAATTCTGGAGACAGAATGATCCATCAGAAATGTCCAAGTTTGTAATAGCCAGACCTGCATATCCCTACAGCCCAGCCTCCATCACTTCTTGAATGTGTTCCATACCAGGAGGAAAGTCACCTTGGGCCAGGCATTTTGGCATGCAAGGTCATCCCTGAAGGGCTGACAGCTGAGGGCTGTCTGTGACAACAATCTGGGCAGCTGGAACGTCTAGATCTTTCTTAAAGAGGGATCAGGGATGTGCCTCTGGAGATCCATCACGACAGCCTTGCTGAATGTAAGAACTGGAGATTGTGTACATGGACTATACATGAGTGGCAAAACTTGAAACCAGGATTGCCTGACTTCTGTCCTCCATCTTTGTCACTTTCTATTGCTGTTCAGTGTCTAAAGTCTTTCTTAGGAGTTTGTGATTTGATGTTATTTGTGATCTTTAGTTACGAGCTGTTGAACTGTGGAGAGTATTGACAAATTGGTTGGCTTAATCTATTTATATTATGCCCAGCCTCCACAACAAAAACATTTAAGTCTGTCCCTGAAGGTTTAACTGCTGTAGCTGTAGAACAGAATACTTGATACCAAGCTCTCCAAATGAAACTGTAAACGTCATAATTTTAAAGAAAATCTGTTCACTCTATTCCCCCTGGAGCTGCGTGTTGATAAATGACTACCCCAAGGAATTTTGTAGATCTCCATCTTTCATGTTTACAAATGTGACTCTTCATCTGATGAATATTGAACCAGTATCCTCTGGTATAATAGAAAATTTGAAGACATTTTGAGGACTTTGCACCAACACTGACTCCATTCAGAACCTAAACTCAGGCATTTTCTACCTGCTTATATTATTGACCTGTCAGTATGTTACTTATTTCTTAAGCACTGGCTCAAAGGCCACCTCTTTCAAGGGGATTGACTGATTTAATGCCAGAATGCTTAAATACACTTCTTCTTGTTGTTGTTAGGTGCTGTTGAGTTGGTATTGGACTCATATCGACCCTATGTACAACAGGCAAAACACTATTGTCAGTATTTCTCTGCTATTCATAGGGTTTTCAATGGCTGATTATTTTTTTGGGAGTGGGCTGCCGGGTCTTTCTCCCAAGCACCTGGTGTTCCCAGGCAGTCTCCTATCCAAGTACTAACCAGGCCCGACCCTGCTTAGCTTCTGAGATCTGATGGGATTGGATGCCACAGGAGTACGGCTACAGGTAAATACACTTAACACCTCCTTACTAAGAACTTAATAAATGATAGATATTATTTTTTATAGCTTTGAATCTTCAAGATAAAGACTGAAATAGGGGCCCTACAGTCTTTGTCCTTTGATGTGTTGAAAGTACAGTGACATTTTTTTTAAATCTACATGCCATTGTCCCCTGGAGCTGTGGCTTCAAAGAAAATGAATGTGTTTAGGTACTGCTCATTGCTTGTTCCCCACCATATCCCATGGGCTTGTACTCAGCAGTGGCACAGAAAGAGAGGGAAAGAGAGAAAGTGTGAGTGCCAGAGTCACCCACATGGCACTAGATCAGAGAGTTCAGGGTGGGAATGGATTTAGTGACCATCCAGCCCCAATGTTTCCTCCAGCACCTCCAACCAGGGTACTTTCATGGTTCCACATTGGTCTCTCCTCAAATTTGTAAAGAAGTCTGTCATATCTGTGGACAACTTTATGCAAACCTTCCTAATTTGGGCAGAATTCAACTTTAGAATCTACCTGGAATTCTGGCCTGTAGCCTTACCACTGTGGCATCCGATCCCATCGGATATCAGGGACTAAGCAGGGTGGTGCCTGGTTAGTATTTGGATGAGAGACTGCCTGGGAATACCAGGTGCTGTAGGCTTGGGAGAACGACCCGGCAGCCCACTCCCAAAAAATAATCAGCCATTGATAACTCTATGAATAGCAGAGAAGTATTGACAATAGTGTTTTGCCTGTTGTACATAAGGTTGCTATGAGTCGGACACTGACTCCATGGCACCTAACAACAACAAAAACCTCGAATTCTTGTCCAGTTCCCTGACATCATACAGAACCAGTTTAATTTCTCCTTTTTAAGACTGTGCTTCAAAAGTTTTACAGTCCTACCATAGCTGTGCATTCTAGAGTGCAGGTGTGTAGGACTGTGCCATTTATGTTGACTGACATCAAAGGCCCAGTTGTGTTATGTAGTCTCTTGGTTTACCTTTGGTGGCCAGATTCAACTGGAGGTTAGTTTGATCTTTAGAAGGGCTGACATCACAGTTCTCTTTTGTAGACAGATCTAAGAGGTCCTTCCTTGTTCCTCCTACCTACTCAAATGCTGCATTTTCAAGACATTTTGTTTACATCAGAGGATACCAAAGCTCAATATTTACATTCAGCTTTTCCTCAAAGTTGCCCTTGCTATAATAATCTTTTTGGATACTTGAAGCTATGTGCTTAGTCCTTGTCATCCCTTTTCTGGGAAAAGGGAGGATTATAAATATTGGGCTGAAGATTGAGGAATAAATCATACCATGTGGCTCTTGACTCTTCTTAAATCTGATAACACTTTTGTAGAAATAAATGGCAAAGAAGTCTATCACATTTATGGGAAATTGTGTTAAAACCTTCCTTGGTTGGGGCAAGGGTCTGGGATTTACCTCAGTTTGTAGAGTGCTGCTCTACAGTCTCTGAGGTGCTGAGTTTGATTCCCAGCACTGCAAAAATGGGAAAAAGATGTGGCAATCCACTCCCAAGGCAACTTCAAAACAATCAGCCATTGAAAATCCTATAAGGGTTGCTATGAGTCAGATACGACTCGACGGCACCTAACAACAACAACAACAATTTGGGACAGAATTTATTTGGGGAAAATAGACATCATAAGCAAAGCCCACAGAGAGACTTGATATTGCTGAAAAGTCAAAGGAAAACCGAATAACGGATGTATGTGAGTACTAGGTTTTCTGTAAGTTCATTTGAATAGTTGTTACTTTTTGGAAATAATAGTAAACTTATATGGTTCAAAAATCAAGACAATGTTAAAGACTTAAACTGGCTCCCCCCTCTGTCCCTAGCCACTGTTTCCCTTTGTACGCATTGCTCCTCTTTGAATTGCCAGGAAAATATAAATGCTTGTTCTTTATGCTTAATTCTCCCCATATTTATACAATGAGTAGTTAAGCAGTAATGTTTGCTGATATTTATGGTATTTTTCATCTAGGGAGGATTTTTTGTGTGTGTGGTACTGAGGGGTTGAACTCAGGGCCTCATGTGTGTCTCACAAGTGTTCTGGCACTGAGCCACACCACCAGCCCATTTTTTACTCTTCTATCTTGAGAAGTGGTATTGTTAAATTATACAGGCTGCCTCTGGCCTCGATCTCACAATCCTCTTGTCTCTACCTCTTGAGTCACTGAGATTACAGGCATGCACCACCAGGCCCAGCCTTCATCTAGGAAGGATTTTGACTGTGGGGACTTGCGTGAGGAACTGATAACAAATGAATGGGTCATGTTCTGTTGTTGCTGGGTACCGTTGAGTCATGTCGAACTCATAGTGACCCTCATAGGGTTTTCAATAGCTGATTGTTTTGGGATTACTTTGGGAGTGGGTTGCCACGTCCTTCTCCCATTTTTTGAGGTGCTGGGAATCAAACCTGGGACCTCAGAGACTGCAGAGCAGCACTCTACCAACTGAGCTAGATCCCAGCCAGAATAGGTCATAAACCTACCTAATTTTCTAGTGCAGTTTATTGTCAAATAAACCACATTCTAGGATTTAAATGATATTCTAGCTTTTGGGGAGCCCTCATATTTTCACTACAGGAAGTTGGTGAGGAATTCGATGGCACCAAAAGAGCATCAGCATTAACTTGAGACATGGCTCTGGAAGAGAGTAGATAAGGAACAACCTCCCCGAGGTGGAACCAGTGGCCTGAGAAAGAAGCGGACAAGAGTATCCTCCCAAGAACAGCAATATCATCTAGTCAGTTGATCCCTCCACCCAAACACCCTGTTAGTAGGAGGCCTTCAAAATGCCTTCTTAGAGGGACTTAGAAATTGATAGGCAATCACTTCTGTGTATTGCCCCTTCCTCCCTTTTCTGAATGGGTGTTTCTAATTTGGTAAACTTTCCTTATCTCACCATCATACATTGTACATAGCTTGTATGTCACTGGACCACAAAAAGATATATCTAGATTGGATAGAGCTGGTAGGCTGAGATATCCTGGACTTTTAATTTGAGGCAGTGATTGGATTATTTTTTGTGTTGTGGCCTTACCAGTAGTTTAAAAACGAGTGCCCTGACATTTGCTGGTGACCAAAATGTTTCATTATAGTGAAAGCTACGAGTTTTCTTTAATACCAGTTTATCCTGCTTTATCTTCTTTTTTTCTGACTATACAGATAAACTAATTTTTTTTAGTCTTCCTTGTAGTTGAAGGTGATCATATGACTAAGTTCTGACCAATGAACAAAGAACAGAAGTGATGTACCCACTTCCAGTGAGGGCCCATAAAACCCTTTCTCACGTGATCATTATGGTCTTAGCATACTAACTGGCTATATGAAGAGGGCTCAGGACTTAGAGGGGTGGAGTGTTCCAAGATAGGGTGGATCCCTCCATGACTATATGGACCACAGCCCTTCTTAAACTTGTTTCTGTTCTTCTGACCTCCTTTTGAGCCAGTTGGCAAAGCTGCTGCTGCTTGTAGCTATGATCAGTCCCCTCCCCACCTCCATGCCTACTGAGCCACAGGTCCTTTTTATAAGAATATGGGCCACTAGAGGTCTGTATCTGAGGATTTACCATGGGAAGCATTCTCTGCTAGCCCAACCCATACTGTTCACTTTTAGTCTAACACTTCCCACAATATTTTACAGTCTATCTCAGCATTTTTGTATATGTCTGTGTGGTACTAGGGAGTTGATCCTAGGGCTTCATGCATCCTTTGCAAATGTTCTACCACTAAGCCACTTGCTCAGCCCCTTTTTAAATTTGTATCTTGAGAGAGGGTGTCACTATGTTATGCAGGCTGCCTCTGGCCTCAATTTTGTGATCCTCCTGCCTCAGCTTCCCAAGTTACTGGGATTATAGCATTCATCTCTGTGCCTGCATTTTACATCTGTTCTTTTTCATGAGAGTGCACTGTTGTTGTTAGGTGCCCTTGAGTCTGTGTCCAACTCATACTGACCCTATGTACAACAGGTGAAACACTATTGTTGATGCTTCTCTGCTACTCATAGGATTTTCACTGGCTATTTCGGGAGTGGGCCCAGGTGCTTCTTCCACCTACAGCACCTGGTGTTCCCAGGTGGTCTCCCATCAAAGTCCTAACCAGGCTTGATCCTGCTTAGCTTTTAAGATCTGACAGGATCAGATGCTACATTATAAACTGCTTAATCTCATAGACTATGATTTTGCATCTTTTATCACCTCAGTATCCAGTAAATCATGGTAGATACTTGGTGCTCAGTATATCTTGGGGCTGGGGTTTAGCTCAGTTGGTAGAGTCCTGCTCTGTGCTCTCTGAGGCCCTGGTTTTGATCCCCAACAACACAAAAATGGGAGAGGGACTTGGCAGCCCATTCCAGAATCAATCCCAAAACAATCAGCCATTGAAAACGCTATGAATGGCAGAGAAGCACTGACAATAGTGCCTGGCCTGGCAAAGTATTGGGGAGTGTTTCATTCTGTTCTACATAGGGTTGCTATGAGTCAGACCCAACTCAATGACACCTAAACAACAACAACAAGAACAACAAGAACAAGAACAAGAACAAGAACAAGAACAACACCAGTGTATTTTTATCGATTCAGTGATTTCCTAGAGGACCAGATGAAAGGTGACCAGGGAGCTTGGGTGAGTTATCTTGCTCTGAGGCTGAATTTATGACCCATTCTGGAGGTTTCCAGGGGTATTTTGGGGGCATCTGCCAAGAAAAACTTTAAATCAGGAGAAAGTTATCATTTTTACTGGTGTATCAGCCAAAGTTGAGCATCTACTACTCCAGGAAACCCTGCTGACAGCTTGGATTACATTGACTTTTAAGCAGTAATGTTTCTACTAGGCAGTTATGTTCTTTTTGTCTTTTGTCTTTTTTTTTTTTTTTAAAGATGGGCTCTTGCTGTATTGCACAGCCTGGCTCTAATGCCTGAGCCTGAGTGATCCTCCTGCCTCAGCCCCTCAAGTAGCTAGGTGTGCTACCACAGGCATGTGCCACCGTGCCTGAATGTACTTTTATTTAAAGTAGTTTGCAAAATTGTTTCTGAGCATGTACACTTGCTTAAGGAGAACCACTTTAAGTTGAGAAGGAAATTGTCTTTATGAGTTAACTGTTTAAAAAGGAGTCATCTAATTTCCTTCTGCCTTTGGGACTGTTTTCATTACTTTTAAATGGCTTATGGTGGAAGGAAACTTAAAATAAAAATCTATCTAACCAAATCAATAGTTAACTAATTAAATTTATTGAACATTAATTGGGTACCTATTAAATTAAAGGCACTATAATAAATGTGATGAAACATGTAACAGTGAGTGGAAGCAGGTGTAAAAGGTAAAGAATCCTGGATAATCAGCAGCAACAACAGAATTAATAGGAGTAAGGAGTGCAGCTAATGTTACTGAGCACATATTAATGCGTGGAATACTAATTGTGTTTTCTGTAATTCTCACAATAACTCTGAAAACTAAGTGTTTGTTGATACCCATGGATTTATAGTTAAGGAAAAACAAAGTCTGAGAGGCTGAAGGATTCACTCAAGACTACAAAGCTGCCAGGTGAATTTGAATACAGTTCACTCTGAACCTCCATTGTAGCTCCCCCTCCTCTAAGCACCCTTTCGTGCATCACAAGATCTAGGTTCAAGTTTAGAGTCTGCCTCCCTTATACTGTTTGCTAATTCTCAACTTTCTCATCTTAGCATCTGGAGGGTGATCATCATGGCTCTTCCCACATGTCAGATGGATGTTCTAATCAATGGGCTTAGTGGATATTAGCCTACAGCTGTACCACCCTGGCTCCTGGTCTTGTCTGATCTCAGAAGCTAAGCAGAGTTGGCTTGATTAGTACTTGGATGGGAGACCACCTGAGAATTATGGGTGGTTTTAGGCTTGGAAGAAGGACCCAACAGCCCACTCCCAAAACAATCAGCCATAGAGAACTCTATGACTAGAAGAGAAGCACTGACAACAGAGCTGCACATAGCCTAGTGTTGGGTAGTGTTTTGTCTGTTGTACATTGGGTCACTATGAGTTGGACCTGACTTGACATCACCTAACATCAATGAATGGATATGGGAGGGTTTGTATGGACTGTGCAACACAATAGTTTAAAAAGTGATAATCAATGCAATCCAGGTACAGAGAAGGAGCTGTAGGCATCTACAGACAGACAGATTTCCCCTACCTGCCTGCATTGGAATATCAGTGTAGGGCAGTGGATATAGGCTTTTGCAGAGCAGCCATGGTTTTTGCCCTGAAAGAGCAGCTCTATTCAATAGTGTTAATTGTTGTTAAACACTGTAGAATAGGTGTCTAACTCATAGCAACCTTACAAAGAGGTGAAAGAGTATTGTCAGTGCTTCTCTGCCATTCATAGGGTATTCAATGGCTGTTTGTTTTTTAGGAGTGGGTTACTGGGTCCTTCTCTCAAGCCTACAGCACCTAGTGTTCCCAGGTGGTCTCCCATCCAAGTACTAACCAGGCCCAACCCTGCTTACCTTCTGAGATCTGAAGGGATGGGACAGCACAGTGGTATGGATGCAGGTGATAGTGGCACTAGGCAGAGGAAAACCAATCTGAAGCAAGTCTTTGGTTCTGGGGAGCAAATGCATGCACTTAAATCTAATGAAGTTCTGAAGACCACTGGCATCAGGAGTATTGTAGTTCCAGTTTAGAAAAATGTATTATTTTATATGCCTTGGAGACTCTACATTGAGGGTGAGCACACTTCAGCATGTAAGCTAAGTGTCTGTTTTTATAAATAACATTTGATAAATAATAATATTCCATTCACTGTGGAATATAGGCAGGCACATTGTTTTCATAATTTCAGTGGCTTCATTTTTGCTACAATGGCAGTTGACTAGTTGCTATGATATTGGATGACCTGAAAAATCCCAAGTATTTACTATCTAGCCCTTTAAGAAAATATCTAAAGAATCTGCCTTAAATAGAGATTGACACCATGAGTTAAATAATAATTTTGTTAAATATGTATCCTCAGGTATGTGAGCAGGAGGAGGAGAGTCTGAGGTGAACAACGTGGGTGTCATTTACTCCTTTGTTCACTGTTGATGGAACCTAGCTTGTTGGCAGCTGGTCATTAGGAAAGGCAGCACAATATGATGGGTGGTTTGCAAGGGTGGCTGCATATTTGATTACTCGAGGGTCTTAAAGCTCTTGATGGCCAGGCTAGACTCCCAACCAACTAAATCAAAATCTTGGGGTAAAACAGGGCATTAGTGATTTAGTAATCACTAGCCTTAGTAAGCTTTACAGGTGATTCCAATGTGCAGTAGAGATAACTCTGGCCTGGGTTTCTAAAATATAATTTAGCACCCAAGTTCTGACACTCTTTTAACAAAATAGTGTCTCAAGGAGAAATTAATCAGTACTCTACATCTTTTTCCTTCAAAACTAAGGATTTTTACTGTACTTCTTGGGCTGGGAGGATGCCTGGGAGACTAAAGAAATGACATTCCAATTTTGGTTTGCTATATTCACAGTGGATTTCAGAGTTTATGAACTCTTGAAGGTATCAAATAGGTTTTTAAAAAGGAATAGGCATAGGGTAAGTCCATCTAGAATTTAAGATATACAAAGCAAAACATGTCTACAGCTGTACCACCCTGGTGTCCAACCTTGTCTGATCTTGGAAACTAAGCAGGATCAGGCCTGGTTAGTCCTTGGATGGGAGACCACCTGAGAATACCAGGTGCTGTAGGCTAACGAGAAGGACCCGGCATCCCACTCTGGAAACAATTAGCCATCGAAAACCCTATGAATAGCAGAGAAACACTGATAATAGTGCCTGGCATGGCACAGTATCAGGTAGTATATCATTCTGTTGTACATAGGGTCACTATGAATTGGACCCAACTTGAGGACACCTAACAACAACAACAACAATATGTACATTAAAGTTGCAGTAAGGTTGGGGAGAACTTAACCCTATTAACTTGTTGGGTGCCATTGAGTCAGATCTAATTCATAGTGACCTTTTATACAACAGAATGAAACTACTTGACTTTGTGCCATGCACACAATACTTTTATGTTTGAGCCCATTGTCACAGGCACTATGTTTCTTCCCATTTTCAGTCATGCCATATCAGCAAAAGGTGGTCCCAGGGGATTTACTCCATTCCTGTCATTAAGGTCGCCTCCACTTTGAGGAGGCATCTCTTCCTTAGTCCTTTCTTGAATGCCTTTTAGCCTGTGGGACTCATGTTCTGGCACTATATTTGACAGTCCCTCTCTGTTATTCACAGGTTTTTCAGTGGATAATTGTTTCAGGAGTGGGCTGCCAGGTCCTCTAAGAGTGCCTCTTTCTCTTCTTATAAGGACACTAGTGGGCTGGGGTTTAGCTCAGTTGGCAGAGTGATGCTCTGTATTCTCTGAGGATGTGGGTTCAATCCCCAGTACCACAAAAATGGGAGAATGACGTAGCAATCCACTCCTGAAGAAATCCAGAAACAATAAGCCAATGAAAACCCTGAGTTGGACCCGACTCCATGGCACCTAACAACAAGTCCTATCACATTAGAGAGCTTCCTTTATAACTTCATTTAACTTGAAATTTCCTTAAAGCCCCAATATCAAAAGCAGTCACATTGAGGGCCAGGGTTTGACATATACATTTTATGCATACATATTTCAATCCAGCCTATAGCTGTAGCCCTGTGGCATCTGATCCCCTCAGATCTCGGAAGCACAGCAGGGTCAGGCCTGGTTAGTACCTGGATGGGAGACTGCCTGGGAACACCAGGTGCTGTAGGCTTGAGAGAAGGACCTGGCAACCCACTCCCAAAAATCAATCTGCCATTGAAAACCCTGTGAACAGCAGAGAAGCACTGACGATAATGTTTAGCCAGTTGTACTTAGAGCCACTATGAGTTGGATACCGACTTAATGGCACTGAACAACAACAACAATTTCAATCCACAAACAGGGAATAAATGATTTGCACTCATTAGAGAGTAGGTGAGGTTTATACCAGCCCTGGTCTTGGGAAGGGTTTTCTAGGTCATGTGGACAGGACATGGAGACAGGAAAATCAAAGCCATGTTTTGAGAATGGCAAGTAGGTTTAAGCTGAGCTAGAACCTACGATTTATATATAGAGAGATTTAGGAAATCAGGTTGAAAAAAGAGATTGGGAAAAAATTGTGGTGTCTTGGAGAAGCAGGATGAGAACATATCACCTGGTTTGGAAAAGTAACTAAGAGACACTGTTGAATCCAAGCTGGGGAATGATGTGGACCAGAGCTGCACTTCAGAGAGATCAGGAGGTGGGAGGTGGGGCAGCCAGTGAGGCAGCTACTGGGTAATCAATGGCGGACACTGCTCTAGAGGCAGCTTGGTGTGGTTGATAGAGCTGACTCCAGAGCCAGGATGTCTGGGTGTAGACCTGACTTATGCCATTTACGAACCTGAATAGCTAGGAAAATGACTATTTCTCTGGGATTTTGGTTGTTTGGAAGTATTATGGGCTGATGAAAGTGTTATGAGGATAGATGAGCCAAAATATGTAAGGAATTTGAAAAATCCCCAGCATAGGATGCCATGTAACTCTTTGTTTATATAGTAAAGTGGAAAGCACCAGGGGAAAAAGTCTCACATTTACATGTTTCTTTTGCCTTGACCAACCTTAAAAGTTTTTCACTCATGACTCTAGTAGATTCCTCTATGTTTGCATCTCAGACCTGCTTTTGTGAACAACTAGATTTCCACTCAACCTGCACTGCTCTGTCTACTCCGACCTAGACAAAACAAACAAACAAACAAACAAACAAGAAACCCTACTGGTGTTCAGAATGCCTGTAAGCAATCAAGATAAATTTTGCATGTAGGGGGTGTAGCTGTTCTAAAAATTACATCTGGATTAAGTAAGGTATGTAAGTAGAAAGTTAGAACTATGCTAAATAGCTCATTTTTCTGCATTCATTTGAACAACCAGATGGTAATGAACCAAAAACACTATAAAGTCTGTGTAGGAATATAAATATATGCATAGTGCATGCAAGACAAGCTATCAGGGGTGATATTGTGATTAAAAATATTGTCAACTTGAAGATTTTCACTAGATTTTCAAAGGCTTACAAAATCAAATTTTAGTATATCCAATGCAATGTTCTATGCTTCTTGGTGGATGGTATTTGGATTCAGTTTGAGTTAGTCTGTGTTTTGAATGAATTGTGCAAAACCCCCAAATCATATGTTTTGTAAACATAAAACGGAAAGTGATTCCAATGGATGGGAAAAGTTGTTCCAAATTGGGAAAATGGAAAATCAGGGCCAAATGGAAGTGTGTTGGAAGGCTTAGAAGCACTAGCATTGTGAACAGTGAGCTTACATCTTCTCTCCATCCTTGAAGTAAAGGAATACCTGATTTCTGACTCCTAGGAACTAAAGTTGTTGTTGTTAGTGCCCTTGCGTTGGGTCTGATTCATAGGGTTTTCAGTGTCTGACTATTTTCGGATTTTTTTTTGAGAGTGGACTGCCACATCCTTTTCCCATTTTTGTGGTGCTGGGGATCAAACCTGCGTCCTTGGAGAGTGCAGAGCAGGCACTCTACCAACTGAGCTAAACTCCAGCCCAGGCACTAAAGTAGGAACCATTTACTCTTGTTTATTCATTACTTCATTAAGCATTTATTATTTGAGACTTAACGAGTGTGCCAGGTCCTAGGATAGCTCAGAAAACTCATGTTCTGGCAAATCAGAGGAAGATACAGCTATAAAAAGACTTTGATTATAAATTTCAACCCAATGACTTTACAAAGGGAGAAACTGAAGCCTCACACTGGGAAGCCACAGCATATGGACTAGACTTTGAGGTCCCTGACCCCAGTTTCCACATTTGCCACATAAGTCAAGCCCTTGAAATAGACTCTTAGGCATTCCTTACATGGCTCACCATACAGAGGAGGGAAGAGCAATGAAGGCCAGATAATCAAGCCATCAGGGATGGCATTTAACCATCTCTTCTTCAAGGCAGCAGGGTCACTGTCTGCTGCCCTTGGCATAGTGTGCTTGGCTTATGTGTTCCTTGGCAGAAAGTGAGACACAAAGGATTATGATTATGATTTCATCACATCTGAGATCTTTACCATTATAGCTAGGGGCGGAGGAAGCAATGCACTCTTGAGTGCAGAGATCTGGATTCCAATCCTCCTCTATGATTTCTAGCTCTGCGTGATGACCTGCCTCCAGCTGCAAGCCTCTGTCTTTTTTTCTTTTAAGCTGTAAATTGAGTGTGTTAGTATTTCTTACCAGAGCATCTTGGCACTGATGTACTGAGGGTAAGGGTTGAGCATATTGCCTGAGGTATAATAAGCCTAAAAAATGGTAGTTAGCAAGATCATTTGTCTTGCAAAACGTTGAAGTGCTAAATGAGTGATAGGGATTTATTTTACTGTTCATGCTAGGGTACAACATAGCCTTGCCCTCAAGAAACTCTCATTCCAGCACATGAGGCAGATACATGCATAAAAAGCTTTGCTATGAACCAGATTATACTGTGTGTCAATGAAAAGACCAAGTGTCTTGGAACAGAGGGGCAAGAAGACTAATTTAACTTTCTCCCTGTCCCTCATCATAGTCTATTTCTTATTGAAGGTGGAATTGAATTAGTGTTTTCAATTAAAAAAAAAGTGATTTAGTGGGTTGGATATGGGAATTTATTTTAGGTGAAGTGAACAATTTGGGAAGAGGTTCAATGAAAATTGAGCCTTTGTTGTCTACTCTGAATTTGTTAATATGATAATGTCCACTCTCCTGTGCTAAGGGAGCCAGAGAAAATAATACCTTTCTATTGAAATTTAAATTGGTTCAGGAGGCTTAAAAAAAAATCAGTGGGTAAGACAGGACTTCCACAACCAAAAACAGGCACCTGGAAACATGGTTTATTTAGAAGTGCAATGCTTTATGAGGCCGCTGCTTCTGATAAAAAGAGCAGGAGATAAACAGTATAGAATGTTGATGTTATAAAATTTTCCATGTGAACTCACATCAATAGAGATGGATAGGACTTTAGTGTGATTAATGCCAACCTGTCTCTGTGCTGTCGTTTATTGTAAAACAGACAAAAGCAATTCAATAGGCTTTTCCTGAGCAGGCTCACACAATCTTAATTAATGGGTTAATGATTTTAGAGAGAACAACAAAAAGGGAATGTGGTATGGAGTTACACAAATGACTTGGAAGCTACATTCTAAGTTTGAGAAAGGTATTTTTGTGCAACTAGGTCAGGAAGTAGAAGCCAGAGTTGTTTCCTTTCCTGTGCTTCTTTTGTTATTGTTGTTTGTTTTTTACTTGAATATTCCTGATGTTCTCTGTGCTTCACCTAAGAAAAGATGTCCTAAGAGTGAAGTTCAAATTCTAGGTCTCATTCGCTAGTATGTGGGAGACTATTTTACTACCTATTTCAGTTTCTCCAGCATAAAATGAAGGAATTGAGTAGGACAATTACTGGGGTTTCTGAGTGAGTTTGCCAGATATAGCAGAAGACACCACTAAAACCAAACCGAAACTAACTAAAAATTACCCAGTTAAACCTAAATTCCAGTGTAACTGGGTATCCTGTGTTTTAACTGGCAATCGCATCTTTGAGATGCCAATTGCACTCCTTTCTCATAAGAGTTCTGAGAAGTCTCTGGAATCAGTGACGAAAAAATATCATTCAATTAACTCGGATTAGATAATTTGACATTGAAGTAAAACCAAATTCACTTTCCCATTCCTCCAATCATTATTCCCAATTAAACTTACTAGAAATAAAATGCAGGCAATCCACGTACAGGGGAAACATTTCTCTAATCCTGCTGTTTTCCTCATGAGCAGAGTGGACAACTCTATGAAGACCATGAGGAGGGGTTAGGGCAGACCACCTTCTGTGATCTCTTGCTGGGGACAAGATGGATTGCACAGGGCTGCTGCTCATACAGACTTCCCATAACACAAGGAAAAGGAGACTTTACTCATTCATTTATTCTTGATCCCAGGCTTTACAAATACCATTTAAAACGTTTTTCTTGAGTTCTATTTAAGCTTAGGTTTTCTTTACTTATTTTTATTAGTAATTTGTTAGTGTACAAACTAATGAATTTCATTAGGGCATTTCCATATGTGCATATCATTGTAACCTGCTCATGTTCATCCCTCATTACTCTTTCCTGTTCCCTCCCCTGATGGTCCTCTTTTTCCCTAAAAATGGTCTCCTTTTTGTTTGTATTCTTGTGTATATGTGTATATATATATAATATATATACATGTTGTTGTTAGGTGCTGTTGAGTCGGTATCTGACTCATAGCGACCCTCTGTACAGCAGGGGAAACACTATTGTCAGTGCTTCTCTGCTGTTCATAGGGTTTTCAATGGCAGATTGATTTTTGGGAGGGGGTTGCCAGGTCCTTCTCCCAGCCTACAGCTTCTGGTGTTCCCAGGCGGTCTCCCATCCAGGTACTAACCAGGCCTGACCCTGCTTAGCTTCTGAGATCTGACGGGATCAGATTCCACAGGGCTATGGCTGCAGGCATATATATACATAATATATATTATATATAATGCACTTAAATTTAGATTCTACCAAAAAATGTGATATATCTCTTTCCTTCCTCTGTTACCCTTTCTTACTGCCCTACCCCCCTCTTTATTCCCCTTTCTCTCCCCAAATAGTCCCTTTTCTACATTCATGATATATATATTAAAATAATTAATATATATGATAAAAATATGGCACCACCTATGACAGAAAGGATGTGATGTTTACCTTTCTGGGTCTGGCTTATTTCATCTAAAATGATGATCTCTAGTTCTATCCATTTTCTTGCAAATGACATATGGTAATATCATTCATCTTGATGGCTGAATAAAACTCCACAGTGTATATACATCACATTTTCTTTATCCACTCACTTGTTAATGGACACCTAGGGTGATTCCATGTCTTGGCTATTTGAATAGTGCCCCAGTAAACATGGGTGAGCAGGTATCTCTATGGTATATTGACTTAGATTTCTTTAGGTCTATACTAGAGTGGTATAGCTGGGTCATATGGTAGTCCTGTTTTTAGTTTTTTGAGGAATTCCATACTGATTCCATTGTGGCTGCACTAACTTCCATCCTCTTTCCCCGCATCCTCACCAGCATTTATTGTTTGTTTTGTCGAAATTAGTCAATCTGACAGGGGTGAGATGATATCTCAATGTAGTTTTAATTTGCACTTTGTCTTGAATAATAGCACAAATAGAGCTCACTATTTGCCAGAAACTATTAAATCATTTTCCCTATCCATCAATCTTCTGAATTACCGTCCATTATTATCCCCAGCCCATTTTACAGATGAAACCGAGGCACAAAAAAGTTGAGTAACTTGTCTAGGATCACCACGCCAGTAACAAACAAAGCGAACACCTAAACCCAGACCGTCCAGCTCCGGTGCCCACTGTCTTTACCATGATGTCAGTGCTGTAAGCAGATCCTCAGTGTCACTACAGAGAAACTATTTGATAAAAAATCAAAAGACACTGGAAACCATGTAAAGCTGAAAAATAGGCAAGGCCATTCCTATCTGCCTTACAGGACATATAGTGTATGTACACATGACATGTTTATGGTTGATGTTATGCACATTTACACATTGATGTCAAACCTATGTTATGCAGATATAGACATCTGTGAAGCCAAGGTGTGCAAACATTTTCTCCAGTGTCTTCCTCTTCATATTCCTCAGTTGTTGGCTTTTCCCTTTTATTGGGAATACCAATTGTTTCTCACAGCAAACTTTTTCTGGGTGAGTATTGCATTCCAGGTACTGTGTTAGGTCTGTGAAATGCAAGTAGATAAAAGACATGGTTCTTTAACAATGCCATTGATGACTGGCCCTGAAGAGGGATGGTTGAAAACGAGAGAGGAAATTCCATGCAATCCATAGTTGGGAAATGGGGAGGGAGAGAATGCACATAACATTAAGATATGTTTTTCAAGCAAAGACTTTCTTTGAAAGCACTCTTGAAAGAAGTGTCTTAATGAGAATGGTAGCAGTGATGGTAACAAAAATAAGCAATAAAAAGGAGAAACAAATAGAATTTAGGAAATAAGGAATATTAGTTAGGATTTAGGTTTAGCTATTTTTAAAACTGACTCAAAAGAACAGTGTTTTAAACAGGTGCATATAATAATGCCACTCCCCTGAAACATATCCACTTCCTAATTTTTAGAACCTAGAGATATGTTACCTTACATGGCAAAAGGAACTTTGCTGATGTGATTAAGTCACAAATGTATGCTAGGAAAATTCCTATGGATTATCTCAGTGGCCCAATGTAATCACAAGGGTGCTTTAAGAGGAGAGGTGAGTCAGAATCCAACAAAGAGTCACGAGGACTGAAGTGGAGGTTGGAGTGATACAAGGAAGGGACCAAGACCCAAGGAATGCAGGTAAATTCCACATGCTGGAAAAGACAAAGAGGCCCCCTTCCTGAGGGCCTCCAGAAAGATTGCAATCCTGCCTACACCTTCAAGTTATGACTTCCATCCTCCAAAACTGTGTTAAAAATTAGCATATTTAAAGCTACAAAGATTGTAGTAATTTGTTATAGAAGTGATGGTAATCTGTATACATGGGATGAGTTATTTCTTTCTAGCATATGATTCAAGTGTGAGATGGCCCAAGGCAAGTGTGAGGGTTTGACTTCACCAGTTGCCAGGCATCCTGGCTGTTTGCATTTTGGCAATCTTTCCTCTTAAAGGTGTTGCTACCATCTATGTTTTAAAATATCTCGCATCACACATCAAGCAGCTGGATGATGCAAAAGGAAAAGAAAGGTCAGATCTTTTCTCTTGAGGAAACATTCCAGAAATGGCACACATAGATGTGCACATATCTTAGACCAGAATTTTAGCACATGGCTGCTGTTGCAGGGAGGCTGGGGAATTTAGTCTTTGGATGGCAGCTTGCCAAACTAAAAAACCTGGGGCTTTTGCACTACAGGAAAGAGGGAGAATGGATATGGGAGACAAATAAATGAGTAACACAGCAAAGTCATTACCCCTCTTAATGAAAAGAAAAAGACATAGAATAATCTATGCTCTAGATTATTGATGATACCAAGGCACAGGGGTGGTTGAAGGAGAGATAAAAAGTACATGAAAACACTTGTCTGGCTGAAGAAAAAAGATACAGATATTCACTTTTTAAACACTAATGACTTAAGTATGAGTCTTAACAATTTAAGAATAAACCCTGGACATTAATAACAGAATTAATAATTTCCAAGAAATTAGAAGAAAATTTGTTCTCTCCAATGAGAAGTAGAGTAATAGGGTGGGGTGTGGGGAAGCAAATATTGTTGGGTTAGATCTGAATCATGGTGACCCTAAGTACAACAAAATAAAGCACTGCCCAACACAGTACCATGTACACCATCTTTTTAGTTTTGAGCCCAATGTTGCAACCACTATGTTTCTTCTCACTTTGAGTTGCATCACTTCAGCAAATGGATGTCCAAGGGGCTTTACTACATTCTTGTCATTAAGGTTGACTCTACTTTGAGGAGGCAACTGTTCCCCAATGGATTCTTCAATGCCTTTCAGCTTGAAGGGCTCATTTTCCAGCACTATATTTGACAGTGATTCTCTGCTATTCACAGGGTTTTCAATGGCTAATTGTTTCAGGAATGAGAGTGAGCTGCTGGATCCTTCTCTCTAGTCTGTCTTAGTCTGGAAACTCAGCTGAAACCCACCCACCATGGCTGGCCCTGCTGGTATCAGAAATACCGATGGCATAGCTTTCAACATCATAGCAACATGCAAGCCCCCACAGCATGAAAAACTGAATTTTGTGAATAGTAACCACAAGATATATTGGTATAAGTAAGTTCTAGCAATGACTGAGGGCTGGGATTTAGCTCAGTTGGTAGAGCAGCTGCGCGGCAGTCTCTGAGGTCCGGAGTTCAATTCCCAGCACCGCAAAAATGGGAGAAGGACCTGGCAATCCACTCCCAAGGTAATCCCAAAACAGTCAGCCATTGAAAACCCTGTGAGGGTCGCTATGAGTCGGATACTGACTCTATGGAACCTAACAGCAGCAACAACAGCAATGACTGAGGTTATAACCCAGTGATTGAGTGCTTGCATAGCATACATAAGGCCCTGAGTTTGATCCTGGCATCACAAAAACAAAGAAACAAACAAATACAAATATATCCTAAGAAAGTAGTCATTACAGTAAATACAAATGAATTATACTCACCAATAAAAAGCAGATCCTTTCAGATTGGTTTAAAACCAAGATCCATGCTTAAATAATCGATATCAACTACATTTCTACAAAAGTATGCAGAAAGAGTACAGAAAAAATACTAGACAAATATGATCTGATAGTAAGTCAAAAAGACAATTTTAAAGTTAACAAAATTAGAAATGGAGATAAATTATCATAAGGAAAAAGGAAGATGAATATGATATATTGATAATTCAAACAGCACACCAAGGATATATAACAGTCATAAACATTTATTTCCATGGTACTAAGGTAGGTTCAAAAAAACCATAAAGCCATAACTCGTAGAACTATGATGGTAACATAAAGTTAAATCAATATCTGAAATTGGAGAGTTGTGAAAACTATTTATTCAAACAGACACAAAATAGCAAAGGCATGAAAGATTTGAATAATACCATTTAGAAGGAAATTTGGTGCTACAAATATATCTATAAGAATAAAAATGAAGGGAGCTTTCTATGAAAATATTTATAAAATAGGAATAATATAACACTATCAGACAAATAAGGAAGAAGAAAATAATGAGAAAAATAAATTTAATAGGATAAGGAATAATAAACTATATATGTTGTTGTTGTTGTTAGGTGCCTTTGAGTCAGTATCTGATTCATAGCGACCCTCGTAGGGTTTTCAATGGCTGACTGTTTCAGGATTGCCTTGGGAGTGGATTGCCAGGTCCTTCTCCCATAAACTATATATGAGAACAATCAAATAAGTGGAATTCTTTGAAAAAATGAGGATATATAAGATACATAAATATCTAACAATACTAGTAATATTGATCAAGACAAAGAAAGAAGATGAAAATTAATGAAAGACAATAAAAGGATGGTATAACAATAAAAGCATAATTATAAACAGTGGAGATTTTAAAGACAGCAAATACTGTCTGTGGCATCTATAAACAGACAAGTCTCTATGGAATAAATCAATACTTGAAAAAAAATCACACAATCAGCAGAAGAAAACAATGGGACGTTTGGAAGTTTTAAAAAATTACTTTAAAAAATTGGAAATGGTTACCAGAAAAAGTCCTCATTCTTGCTTCTGGCATCACCCTCTCAAAATTTACCCAGAATGGCTTACAAGTGACTTCTAAAAAACAGAACAAGACTTTCTTGTTAGTATATATTAAGTATACAAAATAATGTGTTTTATTGTGATATTTTCATGTCTGTATATAATGTTCTTTGATCATATTCACTCCAAATAATCCTTTTCTTATACAAGTTGTCCTAGACAGTGGAATAATTAAAAAGTCACGGTGTCCAAGTAATTTTTTAGACTCGTTTGACATTGATTTTTGACTGGATAAAATATTTGCTAAAAATATCAGGGCAATTTTATTTAGAAAAGTATATATAAAAATCTTAAGGAAAGCATTAGATCACAAATAACTTCTTTAAAAAAGCAAAAAATCATGACCATATATTGTTTATCTCGGTTACACTGAAGGTTTTCATAACAGAAAATCTATCAGGTTAACTATATTAATTTACCAAAGAACAAATTATATGTTTAATTTAATAGGGATAGAAAAATTATTGAATAAAACTTAATTTCTACTTGTAATTCAATTTTTCACAAAATCAAGCATAGAAGAGACTCTAATTAATTAAAGGTTATGTACAGATAAAAAATTTCCAGCAAGCTTTAAAGAAGACACTTTAGATATATTTTATATATGGCAAGAAAGCCTCTGTCATCACTATTAGTTAACCTAATACTAAAGCATATAACCACTGTAATTAAACCAGAAGGATAATTGGTATCAATATTGGAAGGGAAATGAGTTTCAGATTTTATATAATCAGCATTCTATACTATTTGGTGTAAAGATAGTAAGAGTAGTTCTGGATAAAAGACCACCTAGCAACAGACAACACTATTCTTCTCACCACTGATAACTAAGTAACACATACTCAGAATTCACAGTATGACAATAAAACTTTAAGTTATAATACATTAACCTAATAAAAAGTGTACAAAATGGTTCTGGAGAAATTAATGTCCCCATCTAAAGGCATATAGAAAGATCAGAATAAATGTAGAAAGAAACCATGGTCATGGATAGGACAACTTAATATTTTAATGACCTCAAATTTTCCCAGGTAAACAGCACAGGGAATTCCAATTACAGTGTCTACAGAGAAACTTGAAATACCAACACTGAAATATATATATATATATATATATATATATATTCCTGGTTTTAATAATTGTAGTATGGTTATACTATATTGGTGAAGGTGGGTCAGGGTATACTAGAACATTGGATCTTTTTTTTTTTGCAACTCTTCCTTGTGCCTAAAATAATTTCAAACTAAAAAGTTTTTAAAAGACAACGAAAATGGGATCTAACATTATGAATTAAGCAACATATTCACTATTGTATACGTATCACCAATGAGGAAGTCTAGGTCTCTGAAATCTTCTGGGGTTCTGCTCCATGTCTACCACTTGAAACATGTTTGTTCCTTAAACACTAGCTTGTTGTTGTTGTTGTTAGGTGCTGTCAAGTGGGTATCCGACTCATAGCGACCCTCATAGGGTTTTTTTTCTTTTTTGGACATTTTTAATGTACACCTTAATGTGATTCATTCTGACATGCTTTTCATTGTGGCATTTACATATTTGCATTTTGATGTACATTATTCATATAGGTTCCCCCTTTCCTTCTTGTATGCCTTCCCCCCATCTAAGTCTTCTCTATCATTTACTTGGTAATATTTTTCTATATGTACTTGAGTCCTAGTTCTGTTTAATATAGAAATTTTTCCTGTAGTGAACTTTGTTATTATCTTGTCAAAACAATTGCATGCATAAAACAACGTTCATGAACAAATGACAATTTTGGAAAAGAGGAGCATAATATTACATAACTATTAAAAAATGTGCCTGTCACATGAACAGTAAAATAGAACAATGGAACAGATAATAGAGCCATGGACAATGCCATGTGCACTATGGTATAAAATTAAGGTGATTATTTTGATTTGCCTCAGAAAGTCTTAAATTATGCCTATTGGCCTACTAAAATTACAAATACCCCCAAATTTCTCCAAGTTTGGATTATGAGTCATATGATCTCATGTATAACAGATTGGCATATTAAGTCAATAGAGGAAAATATGGCAAACTGATTTAATAAATTGAGCAAAGTGAAATTGATAAAATTTCAAGTGGATTAAGCATTAGTATGTGAAACATAAAGATAACTAAATACAAATTAAAAACTAGTAAGAAAATGTTTGTGGGTTTGGCATGGACAATGATATTTTGAACAGTACCCCCCAAACAAAAACCACAATGGGGAAAAGTGAATGGATTTGACTACATAAAAATTGAGAATTTTTGTTCAGTGAAGGACACTGTACATAAAGGAAACAGATGGGAGGCAGACTGGGAGAAGATAATTACAGCATTTAAAACTGACAAGGGATTAATATCTAGAGTAAGCAACAATTCCTGCAAGTCAACTAGAAAAAGAGAGGAACTGGCAAAGATTGTGGGTAGGCAATTCACCGAAGGGGAAATCCAAATTACCTACATGCTCATGGAGAGATTCCCCAATATTACAAGTAATCAGAGAGGTACAAATTAAAATGACAATGAGATTCACTTTATACCCATCAATTCATAAGATTAAAAAGTCAGCTGATGCCATTGTTGGCACAGAGGTGGAGAAATGAGAATCCCCATGTGCTGCTGGTGGGGATTGCAAACTGATGAGCCATCCTTGAGCACAGGAAGTTAAGTGTATGTGTGCCCCATGACCCCGCAATCCCTCTCCTAGATCACTACCCTAGAGAAATGTACACAAAGCCATGTGTGACCTGTTCAAGGAGGGTCAATGCATTAGAATTTGGGTAGGGAGGTGTTGCCCCAATGGAAATATTCAGAAAGCATAGCTTAATAAAGCCGCAGCTGGTTCTGTGTCTGAGGCCTGTGTTCTTTGCTGAATCTTCAATAAGAGGGAAGCAGTAATTGTTCCAGTCCATCCTGCTCTTAGGGCATTGCCAAGGCCCAAATACACCCTTGTTCCTCGAACTATCTAAAATTTTTAGTGCCCTGCACTGAAACTACCTGGGGTGGTAAATACATGACAGGTACTAGAATTTTAAAAAGTGGATAATACTACAGGGTGGGGGAAATTCTTAATCTAAAGGGAAAATGATGGAATGTAGGTTTTAGTGAGAGCCAAGTGAGAGAAATCCATGATATCACCGAGTGCAGAGATCTGGAGGCTGCAATCGAAGTTTGGAGACCTCTTCAGCACTTTCTCTTTGTGGTGACATGAAGGTGACTTTACAATGAAATGTAGCCCCCAACATGTGTACTGAGAGCCACAAACGTGTTTTCAAGCTTAGCAGAATGGCAGTTTTGAACACAGGTTACTAAGGGAGAGCGTGCACTTGTTTGACTCTCATTTCCTGAAAGGCAGGAAAGTAGGTTAAGCTTTTCCTGCTCAGATGGCTCCTCAGAAAGGAGAGCATTCTCCCATCCCCTTCTTACTCCAGATTTTTGGACTTTTCTAAGATCCATAGAAAGCTGGAGCTAGATGTGGCCTCAAGTTAACTAATACAGTGCTATGTAATTCTCTATTCTCTATTCTTAGTTTTCTAAGGTACCTCTATACCTATTTCAACAGAGGAGTGGATTGAAAAATTGTATATATGCACAATGGAATATTACTCAGCAACAAAGAAAAATGAAATGATTTCATTTGCAGCAAAATGAATGGAACATCATTTTAAGTGAATTAACTCAGACTCAAAAAGAGAACACTATATGTTCTCACTCATATGTGGGAGCTAAATCTAAGTGAAGGGAAGAAAAAAAGGTACATATTTAGACATATAAAAATGAACATTCATACCTATCTAAGAATGGAAAATACAAACAGATCAAAAAGAAGAAGGGAGGGGATCAGCAGGTGGGAATGGAAGTTAGATGAAGGAGGAAGGGGAGGGAAATAATACAAAGGGATAAAGTGGAAGAGGAAAATCACAAAATATAAGATTCAACTATATGAACATATGAAAAATAGGGGGAAGGAAGGGAAAAATCAATGAAAATATAACTCATGATTGCATCTGATTTTCATTACATATTAAAATTCCTACTTTTTTCTTGTTTATACTGTTCTGTAAAATATGTAAGATAATGAATGTGTCAGCAGAAGTGATTTAATAGTTGCATAATGGATATAGCAAATGACTTGCTACTATGTACTCCACCAGCATTTATAAATAAAATTTTTAGAAACTGAAGAGAAAGACAATGGGAACCAGGCACGGTGGTTCATGTTTGAAATGCCAGTGACTTGGTGGGAGGAAGTAGGAGGATGGCAGGTTCGAGGCCAGAGGCAGCCTAGGTAACATAGCAAAACCTTGTTTCAAGATAAAAAATAGGCTGAGAGTGCAGTTCAGAGGTAGAGCACTTGCAAAGTATGTGCAAGGTTCTGGGCTCAACCCTCAAGTATGAGAGAGAAAGAGAGAGAGAGAGAGAGAGAGAGGGAGGGAGGGAGGGAGGGAGGGAGAGAGAGAGAGAGAGAGAGAGAGAGAGAGAGAGAGAGAGAGAGAGAGAGAGAGAATGAATATGAATATAGGTAAAAACACCTCATTCAGGATGTTTTCTTTCCCCATGTTTGGGCGCAAGTCCCTAGGGACTGAGTAGGCTTAAATATCATTCCTCCTCTCTTACTCAGAGGCTGTTCTCAGGTGTCTCTGCCTAGGCTAGGGCTATTATTCCTTAGATGGACTTACTTCATGGGAGGTTCCTCAGGTCTGTTCAGCCTGATCTTCTGAGCTTCCTTTGACTTGTTTCTAGTAGTCCAGGTTGAGAGAGGTTGAAACTTGAACTGAGGCTCATTTGCACTTTATCTGTGTAACCTCACAACTGTAGATATGATGGAAGAAAACAGAATCAGGCAATGATTGAAGGGTCAGCCAGACATAGTCATTTTAGGGTATCACCAGGCTCCTCTACTTCCTCTCCCCTTCCGTTTCTTTCTTCTTTGCTCCCCTCTCACCCAGTGAAGGAGGAACCCACTTCCCCCTAGGAATAGGATTTTTTCACAAGCTGTATTTTCACTTAACATGGCCATTGCATTTTCTAGACTCATCACCAGGCCTAAGGTGATAAATTTAAAGATGTTTGAGTTATTCAGACAACAGGAAAATATAGAATTGCAGCTAAGAATCTGAGCTTTGAAATCAAAGAGTTCCAGGTTTAAGTCCTGATTCTGTCCCGTTTTGTTACATGATTTGGGTAAATTGTTTTAGCTACTTTCCCCTCAATGTCACTCTGTAAAATGACAATAGTAATACTGTCCACCTCGCAGGACTATTGTGAGGCTTAAGTGAGTAATATATGTCACATAGCATTCTGCTGTAACCAATGAGGGAGAACAAGGGCGAGCTGCTTCAGTTCTCACCTCCAGGTGCAGAAGTGGAAGGAGGCCCCTATTCTCAGCCCTTGCCACCCAAGCCAGCAATTTCCTGCCCTATTACTTAATGGGCTTGCAGCGGTAGCCCTGTGGCATCTGATCCCGTCAGATCTTGGAAGCTAAGCAGGGTCGGGCCTGGTTAATACCTGGATGGGAGACCGCCTGGGAACACCAGGTGCTGTAGGCTTGGGAGAAGGACCTGGCAACCCCCTCCCAAAAATCAATCTGCCATTGAAAACCCTATGAACAGCAGAGAAGCACTGACAATAGTGTTTCCCCCGTTGTACAGAGGGTCGCTATGAGTCGGATACCGACTTGACAGCACCTAACAACAACAACAAAAACTACTTAATGATGGGGCCCTCTGGTGGTAGAAGTGAGTGCAGTTTCTTGTGGGTTGTTAGGAGCAGTTGAGTTGGATCCAACTCCTAGCAATCCTATGTACAACAGATGAAACACTCTCTCACACTGCTATCCCTGGCACTATGTCAGTGCTTCTCTGCTGTTCATAGGGCTTTTAATGGCAGATTATTTCAAGAGTGGATTGCCAGGTCCTTCTCCCAAGCCTGAAGCACCCCATATTCCTAGGAGGTCTCCCATCCAAGGACTAAGCAGGGTTGACCCTGCTTAGCTTCTGAGATTAGGTGGGATTGGATGCCAGGGTGTTATGGCTGCAGAGTTCTTGTAGATAATCTGAGTTTATTCTGGCCAGCTTTCAAATACCCTGCAGCTGTACCACTGTGGCATCAGATCCCGTCAGATCTTGAAAGCTAAACAAAGTTGGGTCTGGTTAGTACTTGGATAGACTGCCTGGGAACATCAGGTGCTGTAGTCTTGGGAGAAGGCCCCAGCAACCCACTCCCCCAAAACAATCAGCCATTGAAAACCCTATGAATAACAGAGAAGCATTAACAATACTGTTTCATCTGTTGTAGGTAGGGTCACTATGAGTCAGACACTGACTTGATAGCACCTAACAAGAAGAAGCTTTCAAATGGTGTGAAGTGTTGAGGTTCAACCCAACAGGCTCTGAAGGTGCCTGACAAGGAAGCCTCAGATTCAGATTCATGTGCTATGCCTTTCCTGTTGTTCCAGCTTTGTTTACTTTTACAGGCTGCCCAATGTCCAATAGAAAATCTGATGAAACTAATAGTTTGGATTCTGATGTAAAAAACCAGCTTTTCTTCTCTGGGATCGGCATCTGTGTGGGTTGTTAGTGCCAACTTTAGAATCTTGTTTTCTGAGCTAATACAGTGCTCCATTCACAAATATTGAAGGGAATTGAAGTATCTTCTGGATTCAAGTATGGTTAAATCTTGTTGTTGTTGTTAGGTGCCTTCGAGTTGTTTTCCGACTCATAGCAACCCTCTGTACAACAGGGGAAACACTATTGTCAGTGCTTCTCGGCTGTTCATAGGGTTTTTAATGGCAGATTGATTTTTGGGAGGGGGTTGCCAGGTCCTTCTCCCAAGCCTACAGCTTCTGGTGTTTCCAGGTGGTCTCCCATCCAGGTACTAACCAGGCCTGACCCTGCTTAGCTTCTGAGATCTGACAGGATCAGATGCCACAAGGCTACCGCTGCAGGCTGGTTAAATCTTCAGAGGCCCTAAACATTGAAATCAGTGGGGTTTAGTTCAGTTGGTAGAGTGCTGCTGTGGACTCTCTGGGACCCTGGGTTCGATCTCCAGCATTGTAGAAATGAGAGAAGGATGTGGCAACCCACTCCCAAAACAATCCCAAAATAATCAGCCATTGAAAACCCTAGCAGGGTCACTATGAGTCAGAAATGACTCAATGACACCTAACAACAACAACAAACACTGAAATTAGGAGAAGGACCTGGCAGCCCACTTTCCAAAAATCAATCAGCTATTGAAAAGCCTATGAACATCAGAGAAGCACTGACATAGTGCCGGGCATGGCTCAGTGTTGGAGAATGTTTCATTCTGTTGTATATAGAGTTGCTATGAGTAGGACCCGATCTCACAGAACCTAACAACGACAAAAACAAACATTGAAAAATTAAAATACTTGTATCTTTAGGAATTGAAAAATTATCCTAAGTTATAAGAATAGTATCAGAAAGTTAAAGAAAGATGGCTATTTCTTTTTTTTTCTTTTTTTTATTAGAAATTTTTAATGTACATCATAATGTGATTCATTTTGACATGCTTTTCATTGTGACAATTTTCATATATGCAATTTGATAAGCATTATTCATATAGGTTACCCCTTACCCTCCTCTATGTTTCCCCCCTCCTCCCCTTCCCAAAGATGGCTATTTCTTCATGATAACAACTTTATTATAAAACAATCAGGAATAAATATCTTTGTCATTTCTTCCTTTTGATAGTCCATTTTCTGGTATCTCAGTATGTGCTTTTTCTCCTTTTGAATTCCCTATATGTGCTAGATATATAAACACTTTGGAGTCGTAGGTGCATAAAAGTATTGTTACCATTTTCTATCTGCAATATGTTTCATTATTTATAGATTGTTTAGATATCTGTCACATCTTGAAAACATCACACCAGCCCTGTTTCATCATAAGTTTTCAATAAGTGCCTTTTGAATCAATAGTTTGGAGGAAGGTGGGGTTGTATGTCTGCAGATGAGCCAAGAGAGTCATGGGGGAGTTATGTCAACCTGCACTGACAGGGGCCAATATTGGCCCTCATGGCCAGGTCTTCCAAGTGCTTCTTTACACTGGATCTCAGCTGCTTGGGTATACTTGGCAATCCCTGCTGAAAGCAACCTCAAGCATGCCTGACAGAAAGTGTGTTCCCCAAACAGGAAATATCTCTAGGCATTTTTATCATAACATGTAATCTGCGAAGGCTGGGGGAATCTTACAGAGAGATAAACTGAGGTTGGTCCAGACAATTATATGCATGAGATTGCATGGTGGCTCAGTAGCCAAAAAAATCCAGGTCTCAGCCCAAGGCCAGCTAAAGGAGATGGCTGAAACAAGCTGGAAGAGGCCTGGTTCCTATTACCACTTATCACGGGAGACACTCACCATCCTGGTCATTGGTCCAAATATTCTCCAAATATTTTGTAAAGCAAACCTGAATACTCTGGCCTCTTACTAACCACAGGCCTTTCTACTTTCCCCTGACTTCTTAAGTTCACAACTAAATGGGTCCTGTCCAGAAAACAGAAGAAAAAATACTTACATTATATTCAGACTAATTCTGAACCAAGAGTTAGGCAAATCTGAAGCATAAAATCTTGACTTGAACATATAGCCTGATGGCATCTGAGTTTTTATGAAAGTAAACTTCTTTCTTTAGGGGAAAAGTACAGATGAAGTAGTCTACAGCCTTATCACCCTGGCATCTGATCCTGTCTGATCTCTGAAGCTAAGCAGGGTCAGGCTTGGTTAGTTCTTGGATGGGAGACCACCTGGGAATACTGGGTGCTGTAGGCTTGAGAGAAGGACCTGGCAGTCCACATCCCCTCACCACCAAAAATAAATAAATAAATAAATAAAAATTAAAAACACAAACACAAAAAAGACCAGTCATTGAAAACCTTGTGAATAGCGGAAAAGCACTGACATAATGCCAGGCATGGCACAGTGTTGGGAGTGTTTCCTTCTGTTGTACATAGGGTTGCTATGAGTTGGACCCAACTTGACAGCACCTAACAACAACAACAACAGTGGAGTACAAAAGGGGGGAAATTAAGGGGAGACTGCAAAGTTCCTGAGCATAGGAAATTTGGGGTATTGGATTGTAGGGAGGCTTCCAACACTTCCACTGACTTTCTTTGTGACTTGGGCAACAGTCATTGTGATTATTAGTTTTTCCATCTACAAAACCAACACAGTTAGACAGCATATGATGCAGGCTCTTTATGGACTCTGGCCTTCCATGACATAAATGTTCTCTTTACTTTTCATATTTTCACTCCAGGTGGAAGAACAATTTGCAGATTTGCTAAGAAATAGACTGTCATCAAAGCCATTTCTTCTGTTAACTCTGTTACAGATTTTGGGTGGTGACTTCCCTCAGGGAGTGGCTGTGCGTGCCTTTTAGAGCATGCTTTTCACCTTCACAACTTAGGTCCAGCAATGGCACTAGAATTCTGTGACACCTACTCTTTTGGGTCGAGGAAGGGCATGATGATATTGACATTTCTGCCCAGGGCTAATGTTTTAATAACCCTTTGAAACCAGAAGTTGAGTTGTGATCCAAGGGTGGTAAATGATGAGACCCCAAATTTCCACATGTCATTAAGAAAAGCAACTTACATCGCTAGAGGTGAAACTTGGGTCTGTTGACATGATGGTTTTGGAATGACAAGAATCGGTAATGGCCTTTGAGCTTTACCCAGTAGGAGAACTCAGACATGGAATTTGACTTTTTCATCTTTTATTTTTCTATTTAGTGTTCCAGTATAAGTATTTTACTGGTACCTGTGTGTTTCACATAGATGTAAGCCATGAACAAGGGGGAGGGAAAAGGGGAGAGAAGGAAAGAGGGAGAGAGAGGCAGAAGACAACAGAGGGAAACAGAAATGAGAGATAGACAGATGGACAGAGACAGGAAGAGGTAGAGGTGACATGCATGTAAATTAATGGATACAAGGTGGACTGCAATCTGTGTTGTGGGAGGTAAGTCACAGGTGACAGGCGTTCAGAGCTGGGGAGAGTAAATGGGGAATTATGAACAAAAAGGGATTTGATCTGAGCCTTAAAGGATGGAAGGATGGAGAAGAGAGAAGAGGACGCCTAGGTTAAGAGAAGAATAAGCAAAGTCGGTGAGGAGATATCACACTTAGAAGACAGCAGTGGTCCAGGAGGCACAAAGTTGAGAAGATGTTTGGAAAAGTCAGTTAGTGTGTCCTTGGGAAGAAATTTGAGTGGCAGAATCTTTGGTCACTTAGAGAGAATAGAGAGACACTGGATATTTTTGAGAAGGGACATGACACGATTGGAGTAAAGGGTTAGAGTTAATTCATTTAAAATACACCAGAACAATGTGAAAAGGCCATAGTATCATATTTCATACTGAAGTGGGACTGGCTTTGGGGGAGCTTAATAGTCATTCTGGGTGAAGAAGATGAACTCTTTCAGGTGATTAGAATATTTATTATTATTCCTAGAAAATGACTGGATTGAACTCCACTACCATCAAAAATCTAATGTATCTAGCATAAGCAGAAATGTACCAATACAGAGTTTATTCAAGCATGCTCTTCATTGGTTAAGGCCTCTTTTTTTGTTAAAATACGAGGGGTTGTTGAACCCAGGGCCTTCCGCATGGTAGGCAAGGGCTCTACCACTGAGCTGTACTCCTAGCTACTTTTTTTATTGTTTGTTTATTTATTTATTTATTTATTTATTCATTCATTTATTTTTTTTTTTGAGGTACTGGGGGTTGAACCCAGGTCCTCGCGCCTGCATGCTTTGCAAGTGCTGGACCACTGAGCTGTGCCCTCAGCTCATTTTTTTTTACTTTTTGAGACAGGGTCTCCCTAGGTTACGCAGACTGCCTCTGGTCTCGAACTTGCGATCCTGCCTCCGCCTCCAAGCTGCTGGGATTACAGGTGTGTGCCACCACGCCTGGCTCTTTATTGTTTATTTATGAGACAAGGTCTTGCTAAGTTACACAAGCTGCCTCTGGCCTCCAACTCATAGTCCTCCTGCTTCAGCCTCCCAATTTGCTGATATTACAAATGTGCAAGGGTGTCTAGCTAAAGCCTATTTTAAATCACTGCTCCTGTGCTTACTAAGATAAATATCCTGAATGGCAAAGATGATACTTCAGTTCTAACACCTCCAAAGGACTGCTCACTAAAATATGATTTCATTTTCAACATTAATGCAATAGAATTCTTAACTACAAAGTAATATTATAAGAATTAGAGTATATTTACCTATTTCAGACCCAATTTTCCATCTCATCTGCATGGGTGAGTGACTTGTATAATTGCTATTTAACACCAGTGTGAAAAAAAAAAAAAAAGAAAGGACTGTAAGCCCTAAAGTACATTCTTCTAAGTCATAAGACCAGGATTTCTGTATTACATGGCCTTATACAAGTAGAAGATATTGCAGTTATTGGAATTAGTTGTTTGGATTTAATTTTGCTTCTGTTAAATATTAGCAGGGATCCTAGGACAGGTTACGTTATCTCTCCAACTTCTTAGTCTCTTAAGTGGAAAAACTTCTGAAAAGTGCATGGAATAGAAGCTAACAAAGTAACTATATGTTAAATTGTAGCTAGATTAATCATTATCATTCTTATTAATATTATATATTCTTTTTAGATTATATGCTGACATGTTAAAATTATATTTATTATTACTGGAATAATTTTGAGTTCTTGTGTTTGCTTGAATGACAACAACATGGAATGCTGTGGAGAGGTCAAGCCTGGGACTGACTGGGCTGGAGGCTGAGAAAGTTTTCTATAGAGCTTTAGCATTTGTACAACTATGATCTATGTTCAAGGGTCTGATATCCAGGCAGGGGCTCAGCGAGGGGCTGGAGCTGAGAAGGTGCGTTAATTTCTTTTCTTGTCACTGTGGCAAAATGCCTGACAGAAACAATTTAGGGGAGGAAGGATTTATTTTAGCTTGTGGTTTAGAGGATCACAGTTCATAATGGAGGGAAAGCATGATGGAGCAGCTGGCAACAAGGTCTATGGCAGAGGACCTCACATCATGGCATCAGGAAGTACAGAGACCTTGAATGCAACCAGAGGTCTGGGTTAAATCTACAAAGTCTGCTCCCAGTGACCTAGTTCTGCCAGCCAGGTCCCACCTCCTAAAGTTCTACAGCCTCCCAAACAATGCCACCAGCTGGGGACCAAGCATTCAAACCCTTGATCTTTGGGAGATGTTTTAGATTCAACCCATAACAAAAGAGAAGCCTGAGGGAAAAGGTGGGAAAGGAGAAGGGGAAGGATGGGGAAATTCAGCAACAGGACTGTGTTGTGTCCCATCAGGGGAGAGGCAGGATCCAGAGAGCTGGGCCTTAGTGAGGGGAGGAGCACCTGGGGAGGACACAGAGAAGTTCTCAGCAGTCTTTTGAAATCTTAATAAGAGACATGACAAGGGGAACAGGAGGATGGGGAAACTAAGAAAAAGCCCTGCTTTTACTTGGATCTTAAATATCTCCCAAAGGCCCGTGTATTAAAGGTTTGGTCCCAGGGCAGTGCAACTTTGCTCGGTCACATGCCCTCACCATGATGTTCTGTCCTACCCAAAGCAGTGGGGCCAACCATCAATTGTTGTTGTTGTTGTTAGGTGCCGTCGAGTCCGGTATCCGACTCATAGCGACCCTCATAGGGTTTTCAATGGCTGACTGTTTTGGGATTGCCTTGGGAGTGGGTTGCCAGGTCCTTCTCTCATTTTTGCGGTGCTGGGAATTGAACTCAGTACCTCAGAGACTGCAGCACAGCGCCCTACCAACTGAGCTAAATCCCATCCTGCAACCATCAATTAGAATCTCTAAAATTATGAGCCAAAGTAAACCTTTTCTAAGTTCATTATTTCATGTATTTGTTATGGTAACAGAAAGCTGACTAATCCCAGTTAAGTCTTGGTTAGGGTTAATACTTCCTCCTGTGTGCACTAAATTTCTAGGTCAATGAGAGCAGGGTGTACTTTCAGGGCTCACTGGGTGGTGGACAGAGATGGTCAAGAAACTCTTTTTCTCCTCTTAGTTGTTGAGGTGTACCCAGCCTGTGTGGACTCAGAGAACACAAAGGAAATTCAGTAATTCAGTAAGTCTGATTTCAGATCTTCCTGAAACTTGCAAAGTTCTTATGATTAAATATATGAGGCAGAACTAATATCTATTTCTCTAGGAAGTATCTAGGAAAAAATATTCCCCGATCTGGGCTGTAGGAAATAATTATTCAGGAAAATCTTAAATCCAAAAACATAACAAGAAAATGCAATTCAAGGAAAAAGCTTCATCTGACAAATGAGAGAAAATTAAAAGATTATGTAACAAACATCACAATAAGGTTTTTAAGGCTTCTCTGAAAGACTTACTAGTTTCTTTTTTAAAAGTTTTAAGCTTAAAGATACAGTGGTACCTTGACACTTGAGTGCAGTCTGTTCTGGTAGCCTGTTGAAGTGTCCAGCACTTCTTTCCTCCTAAGAAATAATGTTAGTGTATT
>VMDO01003047.1:125000-152071 GCA_007922755.1 Pedetes capensis
GTCAGTGCTTCTTTGCTATTCATAGGATGGTTGATTGTTTTGGGAGTGGGCTGCCAGGTCCTGCTGCTTTTTTTGCCATGCTGGGGATTGAACCCAGGCCTCAGACTGTGCAAAGCAAAAGCTCCACCTATTGAGCTAAACCCTGGCTAGATTCCACAGCAGGCCCTAAAGTGGGTTTTGAACTTGATAGGGACTCAAACGATGCTAACTGAATGCTTAAGATGATCTCTCAGTGCTGATGGATGAGCTGCTTGAACGCATAGTCCCAGAGCAGGGTGGGGTTTTCAGTTTTTCCTCCTGTTCACACCTAGTCCTTTGGGGCTACCCTGTCTTGGGCTACTAATCAAAGTGATGGTTAAACCTTTGGAAAGCATCAATGCTTGGCAAATACTGAAGATGATATACAATCCCAAGTGTGTGAGTGGTGACTTTTTTTAAAAAAAAATCTCTTCCAACTGCATCTTGAGGGTCCTCCCAGTCCCTGGGGGGATCATTTCTGAAGTGTGAGAATTAATCACTCTTCTCCCTTGAAGCACTGCTAAATTAATGGCTTGACATCACATCCATCATGCTTTATCTAAGCCCTTGAAGGCCCATCAGGATTAGGGAGTTGCTGGGAACATGGTATAGGCTGTGTAAGAAAATCTTCCTTGGGAATCAGCAAATGCATCCAAAAATGTTTCATGCATAGTGGCATCTGAAGCCCTGGGCTGATTCCTATTTGTGTTGCCAGCACATGATGTATGCTTCAGACATGAAACGCTGGCTTGCGCTCACTTTGGTACCCAATCACTTCAGGTCTAAATCATTAAAGTGGAAAATAACCCCTCTGGGCTGTAACATGAAAAAGAGTTTTGGATTGGAAATCATTTTGTAAACCTCCAGCAATTTTACTTTGTCTAGACACAAGGCAATAAAAAGAGAAAAAAATCATCAGAGATGATAATGAGAAGGCTCGTGCAAGAGGATGTGCCTCCTACAGAGCTATGATTGCTTTTTTTTTTACACATTCTGTGGCTTCCTTTTTCTATCCCCTTCACCTTCTGCAAATTCTTCAACTACTCTCCTGTTTTATATTGGCCCAGGGTAGAAAGTGTTTACAGCTGTGGACAAGCATCTCACCGAAACAAATCAAAAAACAAAACATCAGAAGACAGAAGACAGTAGAGTACGATGTTCATTTCTGAAGCACTGCTGATATTTCTATGGTTATGTTGTTATCTATGTGTATATCAACATAAAAATATATGTATGGCCTGTGTTGTTGTTAGGTGCCATCGAGTTGGTATCTGACTCATAGCGACCCTTATAGGGTTTTCAATGGCTGCTTGTTTCGGGATTGCCTTGGGAGTGGATTGTCAGGTCCTTCTCCCATTTTTTGGTGCTGGGAATTGAACTCAGGACCTCAGAGACTGCAGTGCAGTACTCTACCAACTGAACTAAATCCCAGCCCTGTATTGTGTTAGTTGAAGCCAATTTGGGCTGAGCTATCATTACCTCAGCTCAAATTAGCTTCAACTAGAACAATGCTGCCTGCAGCTGTACCACTGTAGCATCAAATCCTGTCAGATCTCAGAAGCTAAGCAGGGTCAGGCCTGGTTAGTACTTGGATGGGAGACCACCTGGAAACACCAGGTGCTGTAGGCTTGGGAGAAAGAGCTGGCAACCCACTCCTAAAAAACAATCAGCCACTGAAAACACTATGAATAACAGAGAAACACCATAATAGTGTTTTGTGTGTTGTATGTAGGGTCACTATGAGTCAGACACCAACTGGATGTCACCTAAAACAACAACAACACAATGTAGGGGATACATTTATTGTTATGTTAATGGGATTTAGCTCAGTTGGTAGAGCACTTGCTCAGTGTGCGCTGAGGCCCTTGGGTTTAATCCCCTGCACTACAAAAAACGGGAGAAGGACCTGGAAGCCCATTCCAGAAACAGTTAGCAATTGAAAACCCTATGGATAGCAGAGAAACCCTGTCAGACATAGTGCCTTTTTCATTCTGCTGTACATAGGCTCTCTGTGAGTCAGACCTGACTGAATGGCACCTAACAACAACATCTGTTACGAGCATAGTGAGCTCTGTGTCCGTCTGTAGACAGAAGCGAGAAAGGGGACTTAGAGATCATTTATTGCAAACTCACCTATCCATCTCATTTTGGAAGAGTGAGGGTCCAAAAGTGACAGTTAAGTATTTGTGAGAGCGCTGGCTTTAAACTAGCACCATCACCTGTTTTTCTCCCCTTGAAGCCATCTTTGATAAGTTTATTGGTGCTTTCCCTTTTGTGTGATCTGAGAGTATACTGAGGACACAGAAAATTTCTACACTGTAGTGTGGTCTCCACTGACATTGTAATAGTGTGAAGTTGAAAAACTTAAATGCTTTTTAAAATAACATGGCACCAAGCATTTAACTGATTGTATTTTCTTCTTTTTTAACTGTTTATCCACTTCTTTTGTGGGGCTCACATAACATACCATTGGATCAATGGATTTAGAAGGGTTAATGCACAATTAGGATTAAAATGGTATCCATGAATAAAGTCCCTAACCAAGAGTCATGCATTGCAAAACTATTTTGAGGAAAGTAGTCCTTAATGTTGATTTCTTAAAGGTGATGCTTCCTTGGTATAGTAGTAGGTTGTCTACAGAGGTAGTTTACCTGGGATGTGGCTAACTTACAACAGCTGTATTTAAAATACCCACTCAGCCTTTATCCCTGGGGCTGTAAAAGAGATGGATGAATTATGCTTTTGCTGCTCAGGCTGACTTGATAAAATGGACCTCACAATATGTTAATTAAAAGGCATACTCAGAAGAATGGCAAAAGCCCCATAAGCACAGAGACAAGTTTTCAAGCAAAAACTAGCAAACTCAGACTGAAGAAGCCTTACCCACAGAGTGTTTTTTTTTTTTTTTTTGTAAGTGTAGCTAGTTTTGCTTCTCTGAGTACTAACACCAAGGCTCTAAGAGTCTTTAGACTGTCCAAGGACAGATATGCACTAGTTTGAGGACATAGTAGGTCTGTGATCTTGGGAAAGTTATTTAATTTCTTTAAATTTCAGTTTCCTAATGTCTAAAATCTGGACAATAGTGTTAGCTAATTCACAGGATTGTTGTGAGTATTATATGAAATACTCTCAAATATCTAATTCCTGAGGATATCTCAGCAACTGTAGTAACACTAACTAATTTCCCAACACACTTCTGAGTACTTTATATGGATTAACTCAATTAAATACTTAGGAAAAATCTGTGAGACAGGTAATATTTTTGTTTCAATTTTATAGGTGAGGAAATTCAGACACAGAGAAGTAATTTGTCTAATTTAGCTGGTAGTTATATACCTGGGTTCAAACCTTCATGGTCTGTTTTTTACACATTATCTATTAGTGTTATAGTATTCTTCCAACAATATCTCAGGGAAAATTAGGACATTTTATTAATTGCATGAAGAATCAATAATAATTTAACAAATGTTCGTTGAGGAAGGGGCCACCATTCCACATTTAGGAGGAGGAGATCAGAGGAGTTTGTAGGTAAATAGGGTTAAGGGAACATTATGCTCCAGGCTCTGGATCTTTGGGAAATGTAAGTAGTTAAGTTGCCAGGATCTGAAGTCGGACTGGTCAAATGGAGGAGATGAAGCTAGAGAAGTACCAAGTCATGTGGTATCTGTGATAAGCAGTTTGGGGAAGGAATCAAATCTTACTCTACAGATTGAAAAGGAGTCAAGGAGAGATAAGAGATGGGGAGGAGGTAGGCTCCTACCATATCATTTGAAACCCTAAATCCAGCTGGGGCTGAAGGATGCTTCAAACTTCTTTGTTATGTAAGTTAATGCTTTGCTTGCTTATACTGGTTTGGGTTGGATTTCTATCATTTGCAACGAAAAGAATCTTGACTAAGTTATTTTAGGTATGTGAGCATGGAGGCATGATTTAGAGTAGTGGTAGTGTAGACAGAAGATGGTAAGATAAAGAACCAGTTAGTGGGTATGAGGGACAGATGGGACACTGGGAAATTATTTTGGAGAATTATCTCTTCTCCATCATTTGCAGTCTTATCAAGGACATTAATCAAAGAGCTTTGCATTATTTGGCCATGGGATAGGTCCTTGACAAATAAAGAGACCTCTTTTCTGGTAATTTGAGTCTTAACAATGTGACCCAAGAATGGAAAAAAATTTTTTTTTCTTGCCCATTCATTTCAGCGACGAGATGGATAAGCCTCTTGGGATGTTTCCGAGACTTCTGGGATTGTCTGTACAACCTACCCTCTCTAAGTCCAAGTGACCTCTCTTGCTACAATAAGATTTCTTTTGATTTTAGTTAGTAAATTTATTTTGATTACAGTCTTAGGTGATATTGAAATGATACAAGAAGTAAGATGTTGCAAGTGAACAACCAAAAAATGTAGAACCAGTGAGTTGCATGAAAGACAGAAAGGGTCCTTTTACTCTTTTAGGATTTAATACTTTCCATGATGTTAGAGTGTACTGGCTATTTCTTGTGGCCTTCAGCAAGGCTATATAAGAAAGACAAACAACTAACTTGAACTTTAAATCTGGCTATTGTTGAAAGAGAATGATGTCTGGAAAAGATGGTGTAGATGTTGTTCCCCTTGCTAGATGTATCTACAAACCCCGTGAATAATGTAGGGAAAAACCATAAGAAGTGCTCTGAGATGTGGTAAGAAATTGTCAAACTGGCTTAGGACCTCATCCTGGGGTAACAACCAGGTGGAAAGACACCTTTACCTTTCTTCCAAACAGAAAAATGCAACCGAGACACAGAATTTCCTGACTCTAACCCTGGCAACAGAAAGAAGTCCAGCTCAGCTCATTTTTCCCCAAATCAAAAGGGAATCTCTCCAGTGAAATCTGGTCAATGTGGAACCACCAGCAGAAGGGACTGACTGCTCTGGAGTCTCTTCAGCAGAAAGCAGCCAAGATATTTCTCTTCCCGGCTGGGCTTGAGTGTTGCCTCCCCTGCCCTGAGAAACAGGTGGGTGGGTGGGACCTGCAAGAAAGACTGAGCCAAAAGAAGAGACCCCTGGGGCCTGAGATTCTGCTCTTTTGCGCAGCCACTGTGAGAGCTGCAGAGTACAGTAAGGGTATCTTATCTTACCACAAGTGTCCAACTTGTGAAGACTTTCTATATCCCATGGAAATAATGGGTTCCACTACAGTAAGTTCCTGACCTGGAAAGTTTCTTTGTGCCCATGGGCCTAAGACCCTTCTGCAATAGGAGATACTTGGTGGCGTGTCATCTTAAGCAGCACCAGCAGGGACAAGTGGGAACCCCAGTAACCTCACAAAACTGACAAAGAATACTGCAAGCCTGTGAACATTAAGCCACTGGAATCTCAGCTCAAAGCAGAAGTCCAGGGCTTCCCTGCATGCTTTCTCTGTCTGCTGTCTGGTTCAAGATGTGATTAATTTCCTGGACACAACCAACCAAGTGACTTTTCCAGAAGCTCCACTATGGCATTTGGATTTTCTGCCACCAATATTATGAGCTACATAAACTTCTTTACTTCATAAGTAGCCTGTGTCAGGTGTTTCATTACAGTTAAGCAAAGCTGACTAATCCACCCCCACCAATCTACACCAAAATGCATCATAATTAAATTTCTGAAAAACTAAAAACAAAGAAGAGTCTGTCTGTCTGTTTGTTTGTTTGTTTTGAAGTGCTGGGAATCAAACACAGAGCCTTGAGCATGATCAGCAAGTGCTCTACCTCTGAGCCATAACTTTAGCCCTAAGAAGTAGCTCAAAAATAGCCAGAAGGAAATTGAGTATTACTTATAGAGAACACTAATTTGAATGTCAATATATTTCTCAGCTGAAGCCAGGACTTCATAAGGAAGGGCACTGAATATTTCAAGTGTCAAAAGAAAGAACTGTCAAATGCATATTCTTGATCTGATGAAAATAGCCTTCAGGAATGAGTAAGAAAATAGGACATTCTCTGATGAATGAAAACCAGGAAAATTTGTTGCCACTTGTCTTAAATGTTGTCTAAATGTATTATATGTTGACTAAAGAATATTCTTGAATCAGAGAAAAGTGATTTAGAGAATCTTGAAATAGCACAAAGGGAGAAAGAATAACAAAGAGCAGAACCATGAAGGAATACAATACATTATTCTTTTTATGAGTTTTATATATCATAATGTTGTTAATGTTGTTGTTAGGTGCCATCGAATCAGGTCCCACTTATAGCAACCCTTATAAGGTTTTCAATGGCTGATTGTTTGGAGATATTTTTGGGAGTGGCAGTTCCTTCCATTTTTTTTTTTTTTTGCAGTGCCAGGGATCAAACTGAGGGCCTCAGAGAGTGCAGAGCAGTGCTCTACCAACTGAGCTAAACCTAAGCCCCCATATGTCATAATAGATGACCAAAACAACGATTCTTACACCATCTACATTTTGTTATTTTGTTGTTGTTAGGTGCCATCTGACACCTAGGACAATGATATTTAAAAGTGGAGAAGGCTAAAGGCCCTAAATGGAAGGCAGGTTTCTAGGCTTCAAATGTTGATACCAGAACATGGAAAGCCACATATGTATTTTTTAATGCCCAAAGAAACTACTAGGACAGAGGTAGTCTATGCAACTAATGAGACCCTGTCTCAAAATTTGTAAAAGAGGGGGAAGGTGAAAGTGTGCCTCAGTGATGGAGTGCTTGCCTACCATGTGCAAAGCCCTGGGTTTGACCCCTAGTATGGGAGCAAAGAAGGAAAAAAAAAAAAAAACCTACAAAATGTATAGAAAGAAACAATCTCAAAAGCACTGTAAGGGCTGGTTATAGTGTCACACATCTGTAACCCCAGGACTCAGGAGGATGAGGCAGGGATTCATGAGTTCAAAGCCAGCCTAGATACATACAAAGACTTGTCTAAAAATAGAAATAAAAACAAAAACAAAAGTACTATAAATAAATCAATATTTGTTTTTGTTAGGTGTTGTAGAGTTAGGTCTGACTCATAGCCACCCTATGTACAAGAGAACAAAATACTCCCCAACACTATGACGTAGCTGGCACTATGTCAATGCTTTTCTGCTATTCATAGGGTTGTCCATGGTAGATTGTTTTGAGAGTGGATTGTTAGGTCCTTTTCCCTAGCCTGAAGCACCTGGTATTCCCAGGTGGTCTCCTAGCTAAAGACCAGGCCAACCCTGCTTAGCTTCCGAGATCAGATGGAATCAGATGCTAGGGTGCTATGGCTGCAGGCAAATCAAAATTAGACCATATGAAATGTTCATGTGGCCCATATGAAAATAAGACAGGAGAAATAAAGGATCAAGAACCAGAAGAAAAAAAGCTGAAAATAAATAATAAAATGAAAGGCTTAAGTACTACTTTGTTAATAATTATTTTAAATATACCTTGTCTGAAACCACCAATCAAAGGCAAAGATTGGCAGATTAGAAAAAGAAAAAAAAAAGACTTTATGAGATATTCACTTTAGATTCAATGACATAGGCATATTAAAAATGAAAAGATGAAGAGTGATACTAGGTAAACATTAAGAAAGAAAGCAGAAATGGATATATTAATGTCTACTAACATAGATTTTGGCCTGCAGCCGTAGCCCTGTGGCATTCAGTCCCATCAGATCTTGGAAGCAAAGCAGGGTCAGGCCTGGTTAGTACTTGGATGGGAGACTGCCTGGGAACACCAGGTGCTGCAGGTTTGGGAGAAGGACCCGGCAAACCACTCCCAAAAATCAATCTGCCATTGAAAACCCTATGAACAGCAGAGAAGCAATGACATACTGTTTCGCCTGTTGTACGCAGGGTCTCTATGAGTTGGATACCTACAACAACAACAACAAATATAGATTTCAGAGCAAACAAAATTACAAGAGAAAGTTTCTTTATGTAATGCTAAAAGGATCAATTAACCAGAATATGTAATGATTCTAAATGTGCACACACCAAACAACATATCCTCAAAATACTAAGTAGGAACTGAGAGAGGTGAATGGGGAAATGGACAAATATAAAATTATAGTTCAGTACTTCAACATTCCTTTTTAGCAATTGGTAAATGTCATAGACAGAAGTCAGAAAATTTCAGGATTCTAGATAGGACCACTGTCATGAGAGCCTATCTTGCCCACCTGGAGGACTAACACCTATCCTCTAGGTGAGGTGACCCTTGTCCTACATCCAGGTCTCTCTGGGCATTGAGTGAACCAAGATGGCCCCTGAGGTATGGCAGCATCCAAAACCCCTCTGGGTGACTAATTGGACTCTCTAGATCCATCCCTGTCCCTTGATTGGCTGCTAAGCATCAGCCCCCCAATAGGCCCAAATAGGACATCCTATTCACCCCTAAATTAGCATGTCTTCCCTGATTGGTTCAGCCCCCCTGCATGAGCTCTTACATCATTGGCTAAGCCCCAGAGACTGTCCATTGAGTCTGTTGGGGTAGTTCTAAACTGCCTCTCAGAAGTGCATATAAGGAGGGGTTGCTGGCCCTACGCATGCATGCTTGCTCAGACCATTGATCATCCATCATCCCCATCATGAGAGATAGAGGCTGAAAGAGAAGAGCCACCTTGCTAGAACTTCAAACAAGCTGAAGACAGCTTACCAGGCCCAGGGCAAGAGGCAGAAGTTGAGGATAGCTCCTTGGCCCAGCACCTTGGGGCAGAAGCTGAGGATAGTCTCTGAGGGCCCAGTGCCAGAGACAGAAGAGCTCCTGGTTCCTGCTGTTCCTGTCCCTAACAGTTCCTGTGTTCCTGAGTTCCTGATCCTGTGTTCCTGCTTAGTTTGGTTTTCCTGTTCCTGTGCAATAAAGTTCCTCAGTTCTTTACCCTTTTCATCCTGCCTCCTGGAGCCTTTGTCCTCACCACCGGTGACCAGACTAGTCCAGTGAGGTGACCCTGAGCTGCTGGCTGGCAGCACCCCAACAAGAAAGTCTATAAAATATATGGAACACATCATTAAGCAGTAGTATCAAATTGACTTATATAGAAACCTCTACCCACCAGTAAGATAAACTCTTTCTGATTTTCAAGCATCTGTGGAATATCCATCACAATCTGCTATGTTCTGGGCCATAAAATAGGCTCCAACAAATTTATAAGAATTGAAATCTCCCAATGTATGTTCTCTGACCATGGTGGAATCAGACTAGAAATAAATAATGGGAAGTCAACAGGAAGATCTCTAAGCATGTGGGAATTAATTAATACATTTCTAAATACTTCATTAAGGGCAAATCTCAAAGGAAATTTAAAAATACATGGAACCAAATTAAATAGAGAATATATACATATATATATATATATATATATATATATATATATATATATATATGCTTTGTTTTTTTTTGTGTGGTATTGGGGGTTGAACCCAGGGCTTCATGCCTGCATGCTCTGCAAGTACTGGACCACTGAGCTGCACCCCCAGCCCTTTTTGAGACAGGGTCTTGAACTTGCGATCCTCCTGCCTCTACTGCCCGAGCCTCAGGGATTACAGGCATACACCACTGTAAACGGATATATATATATATATATATATATATATATATATATGTATGTATGTATATATGCCTGCAGCAGTAGCCCTGTGGCATCCGATCCTGTCAGATCTTGGAAGCTAAGCAGGGTCGGGCCTGGTTAGTACCTGGATGGGAGACCGCCTGGGAATACCAGAGCTGTAGGCTTGGGAGAAGGACCTGGCAACCCCCTCCCAAAAATCAATCTGCCATTGAAAACCCTATGAACAGCAGAGAAACACTGACAATAGTGTTTCCCCTGTTGTACAGAGGGTCGCTATGAGTCGGATACCAACTCGAAGGCACCTAACAACAACAACAACATACATCTATCTATCTATCTATCTATCTATCTATCTATCTATCTATCTATATCTATCTATCTATCTATCTATATCTATCTATCTATCTATCTATCTATCTATCTATCTATCTATCTATTTAAGTGCCATTCAGTGGGGTCTGACTCATAACAACCCTATGTACAACAGATGAAACACTACCTGACACTGTGCCATTCTTAGCACTATATCAGTGCTTCTCTGCTGTTCATAGGGTTTTCAATAGTGGATTGTTTTGGGAGTGGATTGCCAAGTCCTTTTCTCTAGCCTGCAGCACCTGGTATTCTGAGGTGCTCTCCCATCCAAATACTAACCAGGCTCAACCCTGCTTGGCTTCCAAGAGCTGATGGAATTAGATGACACAGTGGTCTGTTGTTGCTGTAAGGTGCTGTAGAGCTGGTGTCAGACTCATAGCAACCCTACGTACAACAGGCAAAACAGCATTGTTAGTACTTCTCTGCTATTCATAGAGTTTTCAGTGGCTGATTGTTTTTTGGGAGTGGGTTGCCAGGTCCTTCTCCTAAGCCTACAGTACCTGGTGTTCCCAGGTGGTCTCACATCCAAGTACTAACAAGGCCTGACCTGCTTAGCTTCCGAGATCTGACCTGATCAAATGCCACAGTGGTATGGATGCAGGCACAGTGGTCTAGTTGCAGGCATCATATATACATATACATATACATACATATATATATATATATATATATATATATATATTTCCATATACACATGATGCATCCAATGCAGTCTTGAGAGGAAATTTTATAGCACTGAGTGCTTAGAAACAAGGTGTGTTGGGGTCTCTAAGACCACTCTTGGTTTAGTGATTTGTTAGGAGGACTCATGGAACTTAGAAGTTTTAATAAATATGATTATGGTTTATTACAGTGAAAAGATCTCAAGCAAAATCAGTAACAAAATGGTTTATGGGGCAAAATCTGGAAGAAATCAGGCACAAGCTTCAAAGAATCTTCTCCTAAAAGAGTTACACAAGGTATACTTAATTTATCCAGGAATGAAATGTGACAGCATGTGTAAAATGTTTTTTACTAGGGAGATTTTCCTAAGGTCAGGAGCCCAAAGTTTTCATTTTGGATTGGTCACAGAGGTATATAGTGTGTGCATGGCTCTCTGCAGTTACTGAAGCTTCAGGCCCCAGGGGAAAGCTCATCATAAATTACATTGTTTGCACAAAGAGTCTAGATAAATTGGCACAGTGTTGTTCAAGGACTCAAGTACTGAAAATATTCTTAGCAGGTAGAACATTCCAAAATATCAGTTTGCAGGAGCTGGTGAAGGCCCTATCATCATAAAGGTCTTTACTGGGAATCTGCAAAGTTTAAGCTTCTCAGTCTTATTGAGTTAACTTGCACATTAAAAAAAAAAGATTTCAAATGGATAGTCTAAATCCTATTTTAAGAGATTAGAAAAAGAAGAACAAAATAAACACAAAACAAGCAGAAGGAAGGAAATAGAGATCATGGTGGAAATCAATGAAATTTAAAATAGGAAATGAAGGCTAGAGGTGTAGCTCACTGGTAGAGCATATGCCTAGGGTTCTGTCCCCAGCAGCACCCTTCCCCCACACATGTGCATGTACACCTGTACACAGTAAATAAAAAAGAAAAGAAAATAGGAAATGGTAGACAAAAATCAATGAATGAAATTCTTAGTCTTCAAAAAAAGTTAATCAATATCAATAAATCCCTCTAAGAGCTGATGAAAATAAAAAAAGAGTAGACATAAAACAGTAATATTAGGACTAAAATAGGAGGTATCATGACAGATCCTGCAGCTCTTAAAATGCTAATAAAGGCATATCATGAAAAACTTTATGATCATACGTTCAACAACCAAAAATAAACAATTACTAAAAAACATAAGGCACTACCAAAACTTAAGCAAGATGAAATGTGTTATTTGAGTAGCTCTGAAATCATTAAGAAGTTGAATTTAGAGCAAAAAAGCTAATGATAAAGACATCTCAAGGTGAGGATGATTTCTATAGAGAATAATATAAAACAATCAAAAAGAATTAATAACAATTTTACACACTCTTTTCCAGAGAAAACAGAGGAAGAAACACTTCTACCTTATTTTATAAGGCCAATATTATCTTTATATCAAAACCAAAAGATAGCACATACACACACACACACAAAGAAAATAAAACTACAGAATACTATCTCTCATGACTTCAGACATAAAAAACCTTAACAAGATATTAGCAAACTCAACCTAACAATTTATTAACAAATAATTTTACAGTATGATCAAGTGGAAATTATTCCAGGTGGGGAAGGTTGATTTAATATTTGAAAATCAATTAATGTAATTTACCATATCTAAAAGCTAAATTAAATATTGTGAGATCATATCAATTGATTCAGTAAAAACATTTCACAATATCAAGCATTTATCATCATAAAACCACTTAGCAAAGATGAAATAAAACTGTCACTATTTGAAGATGATGTGACATCTATGTAGAAAATCCCAAGGATTTTAATAATCTTTTTTGAAACACATTTTTTGTAAATATTTTCTTCCAGTCTTGGGCTTTCCTTCTTTTCTTTTTGAGAGCATAATATGGATATCAATTTTCCCCAAATAAATTTATAAGTTTTATGTAATTTGAATTCATATTCAAACATTGTTTTTACAGATATAGACAAGCTTGCTCTAAAAGTTATATGGAAATTCATAGGCCACAGAATAGCTCAAACAATTTAAAACAGAAGAAGAAAATGAAAGTGAGAGTTATCACTCTATCTAATATCAAGACACTTTTATATAGCTCCAGTAATCAAGGCAGTGTGTTACTGCTACTGAAACAGACTCAGATCAATGGAATAAAGTAAAGAACTGAGAAATAGACACACAAAAATATGCCCATTTGGTTTTTTAAAAATAAACTTAAGAGCATGTTTGTGTTCACAGCAAAATTGAACAGAAAGTATAGGGATTTCCCACATATCTTCTCCTCTACTCATACACTTACCCTACTATGACTTTTTAACAAGTCTTGAAGCCAGGTAGAGTTAGTTTTCAAACTCTCTTCAAGATTGTGTTGGCTAATTTGGGCTTTTTCTTCTCCATATAAGTTTTAGAATATTTGTTCATTTACAAAATATACTTCTGGAATATTGATTGGGATTTCATTAACTCTATAGATGAAATTAGAAAAAAGTGAAATCTTGAGATTATTGAGTCTTCCTATCCATGAACATAGGAGACCACTCTATTTCTTTGATTTTTAAAAAAATCAGAGTTCTGTGGTTCATCAGTTTCTGTAGTTTTTCTTAAATAAGTCTTGTACATGTTTTGTTAGATTTATAGTTAATTATTTCAGGGTGCTAATGAAAATGGTATCGTGTGTTTAATTTCTAAATTCTACTTGTTTACTGATGGTAAATAGGAAAGAAAATATTTGTATATTAAATTTGTAACCTGCAACTTTGTCAAAGTTGCTTAATAGTTTCAGAAGAGATTTTGTTGATTCTTTTGGATTTTCTACATAGATGATCATTTCATCTATGAACGACAATATATTCTTTCCTACTCTGTATACTTTTAGTTATTTTTCTTCTCTTTTTGAATTATCTATGATATCTGGCATAATGTTGAAAAATCGTGAAGAGAGGGGACTTTCTTGTCTTGCTCTTGATCTTAGAGGGAAGAAACTCTAATTTCTTATCACTATGTTTGTAATTTGGGCTGGGATTTAGCTCATTTGGTAGAGCACCCCTCTGCAGTCTCTGAGGTCCCGACTTCAATTCCCAGCACCACACAAAAATGGGAGAAAGGTGTGCTAAACTACTCCTAAGGCAATACCAAAAACACTATCAGCCATTGAAAACCAAATGAAGGTTGCTATGAATGGGACATGAATCCAGGGCACCTAACAACAACAGCAACAAGTATGTTGTTAAGCTATAGGTTTTCTTAGATGTTCTTTCTCAAATTGAGGAAGTTATCCTTCATTCATATATTGCTGAGAATTTTTTAAGTAATGAATGGGTACTGGATTTTGTCAAACGCTTTTTCTGTATCTATTGATATGGTTGTGTGATTTTTTTCTAATTTAGTTAATTGATAGAGGGATAATATTTATCTTTGAAGGCAAGATGAGATTTGCATACCTGGAATAAATCATACTTGGTCATGATGTATAATTCTTTTTATGTATTGTTGGACTGAATATGGTCTTCTTTGTTGAGTATTTTAACATCTATATTCATGAGAAATATTGGACTGTAGTTTTATTTTAATATCTGGTTTTTGTATTACAGTGATCCTGGCCTTATAAAATCAATTAAGAAGCATTCCCTCTTCTTTTATCTTGTAGAAAATATTGCAGATAATAGTTAACTTTATTCCTTAAATGTTTGGTTGTTGTTTTTTCTAGGTGCCATTGAGGCTGGCCTGACTCATAGCAACCCTAAATACTCCCCAACACTGTGCCATGCCCTCCATTATTGTCAGTGCTTCTCTTCTATTCATAGGGTTTGTGATGGTTGACTGTTTCAAGAGTGGGCTGCCGGATCCTTCTCCCAAGCCTACAGCATTCAGTATTCCCAGGTAATCTCCCATCCTAGGAATAACCAGGCCTGTCTCTGCTTAGCTTCCAAGATATGACAGGATCAGATGCCAGCCAGGGTGGTTTGTTAGGTGCCATCGAGTCAGTATCCGACTCTTAGCAACCCTCATAGGGTTTTCAATGGCTGACTGTTTCGGGATTGCTCTTGGAGTGGATTGCCAGGCCCTTCTCCCATTTTTGCAGTGCTGGGAATTGAACTCAGATCCTCAGAGACTGCAGCGCAGTGCTCTACTGACTGAGCTAAATCCCAGCCCAGGGTGGTATAGCTTTAGTATAAATGTTTGGTAGAATTGACCAATGAAGCCACATAGACTTGGTGCTTTCTGTTTTGGGAAATTATTAACTATTAATAATTCAATAGATATAGACTTATTCAGATTGTTTATTGTGTGAATTTTGGAAGGGGTTTGGGTTTAGCTCAGTTGGTAGAGTGCTGCTTTATGCTCTCTGAGGACTCAGGACCACAAAAATGGGAGAAGAAAGTAGCAGCCCACTCCTGAAACAATCCCAAAACAATCAGCCATTGAAAACTTTGTGAGGGTCACTGCGAGTTGGACCCAATTAAATGGCATCTAACTACAACATATCTTTCATGAAACTGATCCATTTCATCCATGAAATTTGTGGGCATAGGGTTATATATAGCATTTCTTTATTGTCCTTATAATGTCTGTGGCATATGTGGTGATGTCCCCTTTTTCTGCTAATAGTAATTTTTGTCACCTTTTCCTGATTCTCTCTCTCTCTTTAGTGAACCTCACTAGAGGCCTATCAATTTTATTGGTCTTTCACAATAACCACCTTTCAGTTTTGTTGATTTTCTCTATAGCCTGTTTTCACTTTTATTTTTATCCTAATTTTTATTTTTTCTGATTACCTTGTATTTAATTTGAATTTTTAAAAGTTTCCTAAGACAGAAGCTTTAATTATTGAAATTTACATCTTTTTTCTTTTGTAATATATGCCATCAGTGCTATAAATTTGTCTCTAAGTACAGATTTTCTGCATCTCACATATTTTTCCTTTTCTTTCATTTTTTTTTCTTTTTTGTTAGAGTACCAAAGCTGTGTACCCAGTCTGGTTCTATCTCTTGATTCTCCTGATTTGGCCTCCACCAGACTGCTGAGATTATAGGCATGTACTGTGATGGCTGGCTCCCAACTGATTTTTGACAAGGGTGAAAAAGTAATTCATTGGAGAAAATACAGCATTCTCAATAAATTGTGAGGATTGGACACATATTGGAAAAAGTTGAACATCAATCTAAATTTTACATCTTATATAAAAATCTTATACCAAATATAAGGCTACAATACTCTTAGGAAAAAAATGTGAAGAAAATCTTTAGGATTTAGAGTACAGCAAAGGGTTCTTAAAATTAACTCCCAAAGTATTATCCATATTGACATACTGGAATTAATCAAAAAAAATTTTAAACTTCTGCTCTGTGAAAGATTTTATTAAGAAAATGAACAAAGCAGGCTACTTATTGGGAGAAAATACTTATAGACCACATATCGGATAAAGGACTAACATCCAGAACACAAAGAGAACTTTCAAAATCAACAGTAATAAATAAATACTTCTATTAACACTAGGCAAAAATATGAACACATCTTTCACCAAAGAGGATGCATAAATGACAAGTACATGTAAAGGTGTTGATAATCATTTTAACTGTTAGAGAAATAAAAATTTAAGTACTGTATCCCTATCAAAAAGGCTAAATAAAAAATAGGAACAACACTAAATATTGGAAAATATGAAGAAATTGCATCATACATACATTGCTGGTAGAAATGTAAAAGGTTACAATGATTAAAATCAGTTTTAGGTTTTTCACAAAAGTGCCATGTACAACTGCCATATGACCTAGCAATTGTATTCCTGTGCATTTATGTATAGAAATGAAGACTTATGGTCACACTAAAACATATACATGGATATTTATAAATGCTTTATTCACACTAGTTGAAAATTCACTCAATGTGTGAATAGTTGAACAAATTGGGTTGCTTCTATGCCATAGATTTCTACCCAGCAATAAAAAGGAGTATACTATCCATTCATGAACAATCTAGACAAATTTTCAGTGAATTATACTGAGTGATGAAAAATGTCAGTTCCACCAGTTAACACACTGTATGATTCCATTTAAATAACTTCCTTGAAAATGACATAATTATAGAAATAGAAAGTAGATTAATGGTTACAAGGGACTAAGGAAAAGGAATAGAGGTCAGCGGCTGTAGCTAAAAGGGAAACAGAAATCATATGATCATCTCAATAGATGCAGAAAATTCAACAACTTCTCATGATAAAAGTCCTGAAGAAACTAGGAATTGAAGGAACATACCTCAACATAATAAAGGCAACATATGAAAAACCTACAGCCAGCATCATATTAAATGGGGAAAAATCAAAAGCATTTCCTCTGAAATCAGGAACAAGACAAGATTGTTTACTCTCTCCACCTCTAAAAGGCAAGAGAAAGAAATAAAAAGGATATAAATAGGAAGCAAAGGAGTCAAGTCATCCCTATTTGCAAATGATATGATCCTATACTTACGAGACCCTAAACACCCCGCCAGAAAACACTGATAAAGACTTTAAGCAGAATTAGAAGGATACAAAATCAAAAAAAAAAAAAATCAATAGCTTTTCTATATACCAAAAACAACCAGGTGGACAAAAGAAATCAGGAAAATAATTCCACTCATAATAGCTTCAAAAAGAATGAAATACCAGGAATAAACCTAACAAAGGAGATGAAAAACCTATACAATGAAAACTATAAAACACTGAAAAAGGAAATTGAAGAAGACACTAGAAGATATAAAGACCTTTCCCCTCATGGATTGGAAGAATTAATTTTGTGAAAATGGCTGTATTACCAAAGCAACCTTACATATTTAATGCAATCCCCATAAAAATTCTACTGATATTCTTCACAGAGATAGGAAAAACAATCCTGATATTCATATAGAAGCACAAAAGACTCCAAATCACTAAAGCAATCCTGAGCAGAAAGAATAATGTGGGGTGCATCACAATAGCTGATTTCAAATTATAATACAGAGCAATAGTAACAAAAACCAGAATGTTACTGAATTGAATACAGAATAGTAATATGGATCAGTGGAATGGAATAGATGATCTGGAAATAAGCCCATATAGCTACAGCCACCTGATGTTCAACAAAGGAGCCAAAAATTTAAGTTGGAGAAAAGACAGCCTTTTAGACAAATGGAACTGGGACAACTGGATATCTTCATTTAGAAGTCTGAAACTAAATCCCAGTCTCTCACCTTGTCCAAAAGTCAATTCAAAACGGATCAAAAACCTTAAGGTAAAACATAAAACTTTGAAACTGCTGGAGGAAAATGTAAGGAAAACACTTGAAGACACAGGCATAAGCAAGGGCATTCTGGACAAGACCCAATAGCATAAGAAATAATAGCAAGAAATGACAAATGGGATTACATGATTATTAAAAAGTTTTTTCACAGCAAAGGATACAGTTATCAAAGTGCAGAGACAGCCTATAGGATGAGAGAAAATCTTGCCAGCTATACATCTAACAGGGGGTTAATACATAAAATATATAAAGAGCACAAAAATTAAACACCATAGAGCAAATTATCTAATCCAATGAATGAATAAGGAAAATGTGGTATATATATATACCATGGTGTTGTAGTTAGGTGACATTGAGACAGGTCTGACTCATAGTGACCCTATGTACAGTAGAATGAAACGCTCCCTGACTCTGTGCCAGGCACAGGATCTTATTTATGTTAAAGCTCATTGTTGCAGACACTGTGTCAATCCATTTAATTGAGGGCTTTCCTTTTTTTTTTTTTTTTTTGCTGATCTGCCACTCCCCAAACATGATGTCCTTCTCCAGGGATTGATCCCTCCTGATTACATGTCCAAAATAAATGAGACGCAGCCCAGCCATCCTTGCTTCCAAGGAGCACTCTGGTTGCACTTCTTCTAGAACAGATCTGTTGGTTCTTTTGGCAGTCCATAGTATATTCAATAATCATCTCCAGCACCATAATTCAAAAGCATCAATTCTTCTGTCTCCCTTGTTCAATGTCCAGCTTTCACAACCATATGACAATTGAAAAATACCATGGCACAAGTCAGGAGCACCTTCATCTTCAATGTGACATCTTTACTTTTCTTTCTTTCTTTTCTTTTTTTCTTTTTTCCAGTACTGGGAGTTGATGACCCCAGGGCCTCACGCCTGCATGCTTTGCAAGTGCTAGACCACTGAGCTGCGCCCCCAGCCCATTTTTTTACTTTTTTTTTCTGAGTCAGGTCTCGCTAAGTTATGCAGACTGCCTCTGGTCTCGAACTTGCGATCCTCCTGCCTCTGCCTCCCAAGCTGCTGGGATTATAGGCGTGTGCCACCACACCAGGCACATCTTTACTTTTCAATACTTTAAGGAGATCTTTTGCCACAGCTTTTCCCAAAGCAATGTGTCTTGTGATTTCTTGACTGCTGCTTCCATGGGTGTTGATGGTGGAACCAAGTAAAGCAAAATTGTGGAAACCATTAATCTTTTCTCCATTCGTTGTGAAGATGCATACTGACCCAGTTGAAAGGATTTTTGTTTGTTGATGTTGGGTTGCAATCCATACTGAGGGCTATGTTCTTTGATCTTCATCAGTACATGTTTCAAATCTTCTTCACTTTCAGCAAGCAGGATTGTGTCATCTGGGTAATGTAGGTCATTAATGAGTCTTCCTCCCATCTTGATGCCACATTCTTCTTCATAAAGTCCAGCTTCTTGGATTATTTGCTCAGCATAGAAATTGAAGGGATATGGTGAAAGGATACAGCCCTGATGCACACCTTGGTCAATTTTAAAGCAAGCAGTGTTTCCTTGTTCTGTTCAAATGAATGCCTCCTGATCCATGTACAGATTCCTCATGAGTACAATTAAGTTCTCTGGTATTCCCATTTTTCACAGGGTTATCCATAATTTGTTATGATCCACACAGTCAAATGCCCTTGCATAGTTGATAAAACATAGTCATCTTTCTGATACTGTCTGCTTTCGTCTAAGATCCATCTGACATCATCAGTATGTCCCTGGTTCCACATCCTCTTCTGAATCCAGCTTGATTTTCTGGCAGTTCCCTGTCTATACACTGCTGCAGTTGCTTTTAAATGATCTTTAGTAAAATTTTGCTAGCGTGTGATATTAATGATATTGTTCAATAGTTTCCACGTTCAGTTGGATCTCCTTTCTTGAGAATAGGCACAAATATGGATCTCTTCCAGTCAGTTGGCCATGTAGCTCTTTCCCAAATCTTTTGGCATAAACTTATTAGCACCTTCAATGTTGCCTCTGTTTGTTGAAACATCTCTATTGGTATTCCCTCAACTCCTGGAGCCTTGTGTTTTACCAACCCCTTTAAGGGAGCTTCTACTTCATCCATCAATACCATTGGTTCCTCATCATATGCAATCTCTTGAAATGGTTGGACATCCACCAATTCTTTTTTATATCATGACTCTGTGTATTCCTTTCATCTTCTTTTGATGTTTCCTGCATCATTTAATATTTTCCCTGTAGAATCTTTTACTATTGCCACTTGAGGCTTGAATTTGTTCTTCAATTCTTTAAGCTTGAGAAAAACAGAGCATGCTCTTCCCTTTTGGTTTTGTCTTCAGTTTTTTGCGCATCATTAAAATATTTGATTTTATCTTCTTGAGCTGCCTTTTGAAATCTCCTGTTTAGTTCCTTAACTTCATCATGTTTTCCTTTTACTTTACCTGCTTGGTGTTCAAGGGCAAAGTTTCAGAGTCTCTTTTGACATGTAATACACCATGGGGAAAAATGAAATTATGGAATTTGCTGGAACATGGATGGCACTAGAGTCCATCATTTTAAATGAAATAAGCCAGATCCAGAAAGACAAATATAACTTGTTTTCTCTCCTTTGTGGATGTTAGACTTAAATAATATTCAATATTGAAATTGTTATTATTGTTAGGTGCTGTCAAATTGTGCCCAACTCATAGTGACCCTCATGGGGTTTTCAATGGCTGATTGTTTTGGAATTGCCTTGGGAGTGGCTTGCCATGTCCTTCTCCCATATTTGCAGTGCTGAGAATAGAACTCGGGACCTCAGAGACTGCAGAGCAGTGCTCTACCAACTGAGCTAAATCCAAGCCCCATTATTAAAATAAAATATATAGGCCATAAAAGTATAAGGGGGCCTAATTAGGAGGAGAAAGGGACTAAAGATATGGGGAAGGGGGAGAATACAGAGGGGGAATGAGGGAAAGGAAAAGAAATACCATGTATTATCCTGAAGGCAAAATCTTGGTTTATATATGTGTATACACACACACACACACACACACACACACACACACACAAGACATGGTAGTAGAAGGCACACTATTGTTGAGGAGGAAGAGGGTTGGTGGGGAGGGGGAGCCATGACAGGATAATGGAGGAGGTGAACATGAGCAATGTACTATGGCACACATGTATGGAAATGTCATAATGAAAATCTTTAAGTTGTATGTTGGGCCTGGGGTTTAGCTCATTTGGGGGACTGGGGTTTAGCTCAGTTGGTAGAGTGCTGCTCTGTGCACTCTCATGCCCTGGGTTCGATCCCCAGCACCAGAAAAATGGGAGAAGGACCTGGCAGCCCACTCCTGAAACAATCCTGAAACAAGCTGCCATTGAAAATCCTCTGAATAGCAGAGAAGCACTCAGAGTGCTGGGCATGGCACAGTGTTGTGTAGTGTTTTGTCCTGTTGTACATAGAGTCACCATGAATCAGACCTTACTCAACAGCACTTAACAATAACAAATTGTACATTAACTAAAACATTACTAATAAAAAAGTAATAAGATATCTAGAAAAGTAAATATACAAAACTCTAGAGCATCTTTATTACCATTTCCCATGACGACTAGTTAGAATATGTAGGGGGCCATTTGACAATTTTTTTTGTTGTAAAATGTACATGACACATTTATATACATTTATAATATTACAGTGTATGTCATACAGAGAAAATACTACATGTTTACACTGTATGTACAAACAAAAGATAAATGACTCATCTCAAAATAAAATTGTTAATACTAATTAAGGACAGATTGTTGACTGTGAAGGAAATAAGCTGATTAGAGGGATGTTTGGAGGTCAGTTATAGGAAAGGTAATATAAATGAAATTTGTATTCATTGCTCAGAAATGTATATGGAAGAAGAGGCATAATAAATGGGCTTGTTACTGAAGGTTCTCTTTTTCATAAATTTCTTGAGGAAATTTAACAAGTGATATATTATAGATTATATTCCAGAATTGTCAATTATCCCTTGATTTCCTACATAACTGTTTTCCTTTTGTTCCTCTTCAGGAGCCAATCTAGAGTTATAAATTGCATTTAATTGTAATTTCTCTTTATTATCCTTTGATATTGATCTTTTCTTTGTTTTCCATGTCATTGATAATTCTTAAAACTGAAGCCTAGTCACCTTAACTCTTGTTTCTCAGTGTAGATTTTCTGATATTTCCTCAGGATAAAAATGCAGATTATTCCTTATAGTTGATACTCCATAACTGATAAAGTATGTATCTTTCTTGGAGTATCACATCCAGAAGCTCATGATTTCTCTTTGCCCTTCATTAGCAATATTTATTTTGGTCATTTCTTGTTTTCTCCCTCCCTTCCTTCCTTCCCATCTTCCTTCCTTCCTTTTCCTTTTCCTTTTTTTCTTTTCTTTTCTCTTTTTCTTTCTTTCCCTTCCTTCCTTCCTTCCTTCCTTCCTTCCTTCCTTCCTTCCTTTCTTTCTGTCTGTCTGTCTGTCTTTCTTTCTTTCTTTCTTTCTTTCTTTCTTTCTTTCTTTCTTTCTTTCTTTCTCTCTTTCTCTCTTTCTCTCTTTCTTTCTTTTTTGCAATACTGGGGATTGAATACATGCCCTTGTGTATGCTAGGCAAAAACTCTGTCACTAAGCTGAACTCCAAGCCCCCTATTTACTTTTATTTTGAGACAGGGTCATGCTAAATTGTTCAGGCTACCTTTGGCCTCAAACATATGATCTTCTTGTCTCTGCCTCCTGATTCTCTGGGGTTACAGTCATACACCACAGTACCTGGCTCTTTCTTTTTAAATTTGTAGTAACATACTTTTAACTTTGTATCTTGTTCTTCATAAAACCACCTTCCTCCACCTAAGACCCATTGTTTATTTATAATCTACCTATGTATCACCTATTTCTGTCATCTATCTATTTTTTATTATTAGACTCATGAATGCTTATTATCAATACACAGCTGTCCTTATTAATTTTGATACAAGTTGTCCAAGATCTTAAAATTAGTGCTCCTTCAAACATGCTTCTTTGTATTGTTATAAGTTCCCCAAATTGTAAAGATACTTCCTAATTCTCTGGCATAAATTCATGTTCCACACTTATCTCCCTCTACCCAGTTCTTAAATTAGTCATTCCTGCAAAGAGTATTGGTTTTTTTTTGATAGAGAATGGTATTGAGAACTGGGATCTGCACAATAGATGTATCCACTGCTGTGTAAATGTCATTCCTTTACAATCTTACAGTGTACAAACCCAGGGAAAAATATAGATATAGACATATACATAGATATAAATAGATATGGAACCTTCAGTTTACACTCATTTTTTCCCATTGCACTGAAACCTTACAGACTTTTCCCTTGCCTTCTCCCTTTCAATGTTTGTATTCCTTCATCCAAGAAGAATCCAGGATCACAATAATAACTTTTGTTCAGTTTTGTAAAACACACACACACACACACACACACACACACACCCCTCTTTCAGTGTTAATCACACTATGAAAACAAACCAACTAAGAAGTATTAAGATTTGGTTCAGTTCTTATTTTTTCTTTAGATGAAAGATATGTAGACAAAAGACAGAATTAAAAGTTACTTGAGCAGTTCTCTCCCTTCCCCTCCCATTTAGGCTTGCTATGTTATTCATCTGAGATATGTTATTTTTAGGTGCTTCTGTTTGTACTTCATTTTGGTGTTTTTTTCCTCATCCTTTTGATTTAGGTTTGTGTTTTGAACATGTATATCACTAACATGATTATACATGTCACAACATCAAGAAAAAGCATGCTCACAGAATTGTTACATTACTTCTATCTCTTTCACTCTGTGAAGGTAAGCAATTCCATTATTTTTTGGCTTATTGTTTCAGTGCACCATTTAGGGAAAATGGGCACAAAAGTGTTATTTTTTTCTTCTTTTTAATGTAAAATATAGAAAAAGCTGCTATACATACTAAAAAGTAGACTATATGGCACCAATATTTTCTTTTGTGGTTTAATTTTTGTGATTAGCAATATATTTTGGAAATTTCTCCAAAATGTTTCACATGTCTTACCCCATTTATTTATCTGTGCTAGAGATTGAATCCTGGGCTTCACACATGCTAGGCAAATGTTTTTACCATTGAGCTATACCTTGAGCCCCTTATCCTCACTTTTGAATGATAGTTATTGGGGATGCAAATTGTACATCAGGTTTACATCTGCACTTTAAATATACTACCATATTACTTTTTAGAGTTTACTAGTATTATTGAGGTCAGTATGATTTTTGTTATTTGTATAATTTCATCTTTCTCTTTGTCATTGAAGTTTCACAAATTCATTTACATGGACTGTGGTATAGGTTTGGTTTTATTCACATTTGCATTTGACTTTTTTTAATTGTAAGGATTTGTTTTATTTTTTAAGTTTGGAAGCTTAACTTGTAGGAAAACAGGGATAGTCTAGTTAGGCAAATCTATCACTGTTTATACTGGGAATAATAGATAGTGACCAAAACTCACAAGTAAATAGTTAAATATTGTTATTTTATTGAGTCTGGTTGAAAACTAAATGGCATTATTATGTATTTTCTGCTGCATACATTCATGATTGTATGACAGACAGGGTCTAGTGGTGATAGATACATTACACTGTTATGCAGCTAGTAGCTCATGCCTCTGACTCCAGGTAGACAGGCTTAAATACCTTGGGTCTACCAAACAATATCTGTGTCAAATAAAAGTTTTCACTGCCTCTGAGTGTATTTTTCTTTTTTCTTTCTTTTTTGTGTAATAATAATACATGATACATGATAACATCTACTTAAATGGTTTTGGGTTTATAACTTAAGTAAAGCGATAGTGAGGTGGCCAAAACACTACACAGTAGGCCACTAAAATTATCCTGGAAAAGACACACTGTTTGCTTGCTTACTTGTTTGTGTTCCACACTAGATTGCAAGCTTGACCATAATATGTATTTCTTTCACTAGCACCCAGGATAGTTTTTAAATAAATGCAGAGAAAGTGTCTTTTTTTCTACAATTTTGTGATCTCTTCTCATTGCTAACATAATAACAACATATACTAATATTAATTTAAAGCAAAATTCTTTGGTGTTTGAGTCTTGGTTTTAAAACTATTTTGTTTCTCTTGGCATTGATTGACATTCCGCACTCTCCATATCCTGGTATTGTGTGTTGTTAGGTGCCATCGAGTTGGTATCCAACTCATAGCAACCCTCATAGGGTTTTCAATGGCTGACCATTTCGGGATTGCCATGGGAGTGGATTGCCTGGCCCTTCTCCCATTCTTGCAGTACTGGGAATTGAACTCGGGCCCTCAGAGACTGCAGTGCAATGCTCTACTAACTGAGCTAAATCCCAGCCCTATCCAATTACTAGAATGAAAAAATAAACAGGTAGACATTTCTTGACCATTGGGCATGAACTCAGTCCTCTAATTACATTTTAAGACCTCATCTCTGAGGTCAAAAGTTTCAATATGGGATATCAGGCATTTTCTGTAGCATCCATTGAGTCCAGCCAAGTACTACCTTGAATTGGTGCTTAACTTGTTAGAAGATGCCTTTTCCTACTACCAAGGCTATAAACACTTTGTACCTGACAATTTTTGTGTTCTCTGTCCAATCTCCAACTCCTCATGTGGTTAATGTATATTGTATAGCTAAGCAGATATCTGCTGAAATAATCAATGAGAGAAAAATTATTGTACAATTTCAAATAGTTTATAATAGAGGAGTGTACTATGTGGTAATGGATAAAGGCTGTTAGCACTAGTAATGACATTGAACATTCTCTAGTCTAGTCTTCCTTAAGTCTGGATAAGGAAACAGATATTATGCTAGAATTTAATATACGGAATTGGAAGAGCTTAGAAATAAAACCACATGTCATAGATTAACCAGGAGAACAAGAACTACCCCTAGACTATAGGGAATAGGAGTGGAGGAATAGTTTCCAGAGCTCAGAAGCTGAGACTTGTCTCAGCAATTGGAGATATGAAGGAGACATAAACATTGGGGAGATAACACACATACACACAGAAAAAAAAACCCAGAAAAAGGACTGTGTATATATACATGCACACACACACAGGAGTACACACATGCACCAGAGTACACACACACACTGGAGCACACACACACACACACGTGTGTGTGTGTGTGTGTGTATATATATATATATATATATATATATATATATGAGCCTGGAGCTTAGCTCAGTTGGTAGACTGCTGCTTTGCACTCTCTGAGGTCCTGGGTTTGATCCCCAGCTCTGCAAAAATGTGAGAAGGACCTGGCAGCCCATTCCAGAAACAATCCCAAACAATCAGCTATTGAAAACCCTATGAATAGCAGAGAAGCACTGACATAGTGTTGTTCATGGCACTTAACAATGAAAATACATACACACACATATGGGCTGGGATTTAGCTCAATTGGTAGTGTGCTATTCTCTGCTCTCTGAGGCCCTAGGTTCCATTTCCAACACCACAAAAATGGAAAAAGGATCTGGCAACCCATTCCCAAAACAATCTGCCATTGAAAACCCTATGAGTAGCATAGAAGCACTGACAATAGTGCTGGGCATGGCACCAAGTCAGAGTGTTTTGTTCTGTTGTACATAAGGTCAGTGTGAGTTGGACCCCATTCCATAGCATCTAAGAACAACAACATATACAACATATAGGTATATGCTTCTTTCTCATGAGTCTTTTCCTGGGGCCAAAGCTACCTAAAAGCAGGAGGATAGAGAAGCTCCTTTCCCAATGTTGATACAGAGAAACCAAGGGAAGGAAAGCAATTTGGCAATTGACCAGTGTAGGTTCCTGAAGAAGGTGCAGCATAAGCTTAGGCTTGAATGACATGTTGAATTCTGAGATGTGAAGGCACAAAGATGAGGTATTTAGGAAAATGCAACCTGCATGAGCAGAAATGGAGATCTAAGTCATATTGATGGCACTGTGGGGAAGCCACCCTGGATAGATCAATAAGCAAATACCATAAAGTACTAGAATTAACTAGCTTACAGTATACTAAGAACAGTATAGGGAGTAGGACCTGGCGAGCCACTCCCGAAACAACTAGCCATTGAAAACCCTATGGATAGCAAAGAAACACTGTCAGATATAGTGCCTGAAAATGAGGCCCCCAGGTTGGAAGGCACTCAAAAGACTACTGGGGAAGAGTTGCCTCCTCCAAGTAGAGTATACCATGATGAGGGAAATGGAGTAAAACCCCAGGGTG